>JAYMSV010001472.1:0-12769 GCA_036897745.1 Erodium moschatum | reverse complement strand
AACTATGGAAATCTATGCATGATTTTCATGTTTTCTAACAGTAGACCTTTCGTTTATTCTCAAATCATAACTCTGACCTATCAACTTTTCCTGTTATTCATTACTTGAGGACGAAAAATAACAAACGTCGCCGTCGTTATGATATGAGAACCAACCTTCGCTTGGATTATGATTTGGTAATAAACGAAAGGTCAAGATTATGACATCGAGTTACCCTTTTTTCAAAAAACTTAATAGATTTTTTTTTCCTCCAAAAAGAAATAATACGAATGTATCAAAAACATGTTCTCCATGCAATTTGACAAACATATATTCCACTGAATATTATTTACAAACGTAGTCTACAACTCTTTTCTCTTGTAACAAGAAACTCTTACATATTACATAATACATACATTTGAACTTAAAATACAAATACATATCCGAGGAATCATGCCACTGCACCGACAACCAACCAGAGATCCAAACTGCTGCATCGGAACTCAGACAATTCATATCTCAAGTCTGAGTCCTAGAATCGATGAGACGGTTCAGTTGCAAGTGCATCACAAAGTCACCAAACTCTCCAACTGTAAGCATTTTGGAGCCAACCAAACATTTGCGGCATAGCAGAATTGTGGGACACGACAGAATCATGTTAAGTACTCTAAACATATAGGTAGCGTCGAGAGGGCGGCATGTATGCAGCCGAGCCACTCTTCACCATAACACGTGGATAGGGATGCTAGTTATAGTTGTTGCAGTACCAAGTTCAATTCTTGAGAAGAACGTGCTAGCAGACCACCCCTCCTGTAACAAATTCAGGAGTGAATTTTAATTTCTTGTCAGGAACTGAAACTAACTAGATATGCAATGTTTATTGGTCATATTGATACTCATGCTTATACAAGATTCTGATTAAGCTAGAAAATTGGGTAAATAGGTTTATGTGCTCACCTCATGAACCAGGGAAGTATTTTCTGGATCTTTTGCAGCTGAGCTAAACACTCCTTGCAGCATTCTAACCTGTCCTTGAAATTTGGAATCATGTAAGCATTGTATAGCATTTAAGACAATTCAGCCATAGCAACATGCATGAAGCTGTACAGTAACAGTACGTACCTTTCCTCTGCCTGAAGATCAACACCAACTGATGGAGGTGCTGAAACCGTTGAGCTTATCACAGGCCCAAAAACTGCAACAAGCTTAAGGAGAATCTCCAGCGAAACATTTGCATGCCTATACATTTGTAATGTGAGTATAATTTTTGTAACTAATTAGTCAAAAGCAATAGACAAGTTACCCTTTCTCTGACTTATAATCATTAAAATTCAAAGATAGATTGTAGGTGAAATCATATTCAACTTCTTGAAGTACATTAAAAGCATTCTTTTAGGATTCTTTTAGGGCAGTTTCTTAAAAAAAAAGTTGTTCATACATATTAAACACCAGCGGAGTGATGTCAAGGGACAAGTAACATTTACCTTTCTATATTGCTATCCAACAAACCAACAAGGATAGGCAGTAAGTGAGAAAACAAATCCAAAGTCCAAATCTCCATTTTCTCCTTGAGAGCACTGACCACATCTGCTTGCACCTGCACCAGGAGTATGTGATTCTTAGAAAGAAATATCTCCACAATCAAAGCCCAGGTTCTCAGTAGAGCAGCAGCCATCAACTATCCAACTAATACTTACTGAATGATCAGGCATCTTCCTCAAGCCATTTACTGCTCCTCTGATGTCACTTCGCTCCCAATAATGCCGTACTACCTGCAGAGCATATTAAACCATTGTATCAGTGAGGCTTACCCAAGATTAATGTTTCATTTTCATTTGAGATAGATTTAAATATATTATGAATCCATTCTTGGTTTTCAGAATAAGTGTTTTTGTCACATTCTATTCTACCAAGCCAAATGCATTATTACAGTTAAGCTATAAGCATATTATATTTGTCAACATATCATGTTCACAGACAAGGCAATGAATAAGCAAAAAAAACTATATGCATGACCAACTAAATTACCTGTAATTTTGTCAGCCGGGATCGAAGAGTACTTAAGAAAGCATCATGAGTTTGCAGCAGATCTTCTGTCAGATTCTGATCACTTGCAGAAATTGGCTCCCTTTGAGAAACTTTGAGTTCTCCAATCTGTTCGTTTCCAAATAAAAAATAAATTTACATCAAGTTTATCCAACCAAATGTGATGGTGTTTAAGGATGATTTTATTGAACCTGATCATCCACAGGAGATGACTCCCTTCCAAATTTACGAGGGCCTCTCTGTTCATAACAAGAGAACATTAATATGGACCCAATTTCATTGAATAAAACTTAGAATATATGGGTGATTTTGTAGTATTTGCAGGGGTTCTGCTCCCTTCCAGGAAATCGGCTCACTCTTACAATGAAGACTCGAAGACATTTTTTTTAACTGAGTTCAGTTTAACAGACTAAGGACTGTGTAGATGATTATGTATTTACGTGATCATTTGCAGAGGTCAGCTCCCTGACAAAATTTTGAGGTCCTCTCTGTTTATCATCAAACAACAAAATGAAGACATGCAAGAGTTAAGCTGACTAAATGTGTCAATATATGTCTGATTTTGTGTAACCTGATTGTTAGCAGAGGTTGTCTTTAGTCCACGTCGAGAAACTCGGACTTCCCTCTATTCATCATGAAAAAAACAAATAAATACTAATATATATTAGTAGACCAAATGTGAGTGATAATATTTAACCTGATCATTTGCAGAGCTTAGCTCTCTTCTTCGAGAAATTCGAGGTTCCTTTCTCTGTTGCATCAACAACAAAATAAATATGTTGCCGATAAAAATAAAAATAAAATAATGACCAAAAATCTTAGACTAAATGTGACAAGTGTTTGGCTTTATCTAACCACAGCATTTGTAGAGGCTTGCTCCCTTCCCGAAATGCCCTCCCTCTGTTTGCCACCAAAAAATAAAATAAATATCGAGAAAGTTTAATTGAACAAAAGGCCACAATGAAAATAAATTTTGATTAACCTGATCATTCACAATCACAGAGTTTGACTCCCTTCCAAAAAGTTGGATGCCTTTTCTCTGCTTGAAACCAAACAACAGAATGAATATTGATCTGAGTTTCTTTGACAAAATGTAAAATATGAGTGGATTTATCTAACCTGATTATTCGCAGAGGTTGGCTCTCTTCCAAAAACTAAAGGTCCTCTCTGCCACCAAACAACAAGATCAAAATTGGCAAGAGTTTGGTTGATTAGAAATAAGAATGAGCCTGATTTTACCAAACCTGATCATTTGGAGAGGATTGATCCCTTCCAAAAAATTGGCGCCTTCCTCTCTAATTGCCACCAATAAAGAAATCAGTATTCTCTAATTGAAAAAAGAAAGTGAATCATGTGACAATGTTTGGTAATTTAATTTAACCTGATAATCTGCAGGGGTAAGCCCTGTTTGAGAAATTTGCAATCGTCCTCTCTGTTTATCACAAAACAAAATAATAAATATTGGCAGTTTAGTTGGCTTACATGTGATACTATGAGTGCGATTCTCTTCACCTGGTCTTTTGCAGAGGCCTGCTCCCTTATAGAAGTTTGGCCTTCTCTTCTCTGTTTGTCAAAAATAATAATTAAGTATAGACTGAATTTAGCTGACCGAATATGAAAATGTGATTATATTTCACCCGATCATTTGCAAAGGATGGCCCCCTTCGAGAAATTTGTGGTTCTCTCTGATTATTACCAGAAGACAAAATAATTATCAGACTGATTGTAATTGTTGATTAAACGTGACATATAGCAGGTCTGATGATTTTTAAACATGAAATGTAGCAGGTCTAATGATTTTTAACCTGATCATTTGCGCAGGTTGGCTCCTTCTCGGTAATTTGTGCTTCTCTCTGCTCACCACAAAAAGAAAAAGGTAAATATTCACTGATTTTAATTGATTAAATATAATATTAATTAGATCTGGTTATACTCAACCTGGTCATTTGCACAGTTTGGCTCAACTTCAGAAATTTGAAGTTCTCTCTGCTTATCACCAAAAGACAAAATGAATAAACTGATTTTAGTGGACTAATTAAAACATGCATGTCAGGTTGGTTATAATTAACCTCATCATTTGCAGAAGTTGGCTCCATTCGAGAAATTTGGAGATCCCTCTGTTTTTCATCAAACAAAAAGTTAAGTATAGATCAAATTTGCTGATTAAATGCTTCAATATACGTGTGACTGGTTTTACCTGATCATTTGCAGAAGTTGGCTCCAGAATTTCACATATCAGGGTTTCTCTTCTCTGTTTGTCATCAAGCTGGAAGATAATTATTATCAGTTTAGTTAAGCAAACATGATAATGTGAGTTATTTGCAAACCAAAATGTTAAACATTTGATGCATCGTTAAGTTTCAAGAAAAAAAAAGATAGAAAACATTGCTTTCTTTTCAGAAAACTAAAGATCAAATTTTTGCTTCCATTTAACATTGCAAGATGGAACAACAACCTGTTAACTAAGACCACGATTGAATAGTTAAATTGCTCATTGAATAACCTAAACCAGAGAGGTGCAATAGCAAAATGATAGTGATCTTAAATTTTCCTAGTGAGTCTTTTTTTCCTTATGAACTAACTATTCAATTTCAGAAATCATAACCTTTCATATGAAAATACCAACTAGATATTAAGATACCAATCTTTCTTTGTTTCATCTAAGACAGAAATCCAGATACAGAATGAAATCTAATACGTAGAGAAATACACATACCGGCATGCTTGGTGTCTTTTCTGTTTGTGGTTTGTCAATTTCAGGTGTCACAGTAACAGAAACCCCAGTTGCTTGATCTTCAGTGGCACAACAATTTTCTCGTCTTTCAAACCTCTCAACAAGAGAACGGATCCTTCCTTGTATAACAGCAACTACAAAAGTGAAACAAAATAAACAGATCACAACTTAATTATACCCTTAAAACCAAGTTGAAGATATTAGATAACAAACCTCCACTGACAACTTTCACACTGCTTATTTCGTTGCTGGACTTTGTGGACTCTTCATTTGCTGAAATGTAACCCCCAAAAAAGAATCAGTCCAATTGTAAGAATAAAAAGCTAGATGCTAAGCCACCAATAAGAGACATCAGAATTAATGATAAATGTTGGAATCATGCACCATCCTCAGTCTCATACAGGAAAGAGCACTAAAAATTATAACTCAAAGGAAAGATCAAACAAAGCTCTTTGTGACTTTGACATGCATAACCATGATTGAAACTATGGAAATACTAACATGTATACTTTTCTGAGTGGAAACTATTAAGTCATTCCAACTGTTCGAGTATTAGCTCTTGAGGACTACACTTTGACTTAGCTAATGTCACTTGTTGAATTTGCAGTTGCTACAAGATATGTATTACTATCGTTATTATAAACCTTGAAGCCTCATGGCATCAGTTCTTATTGACTACCTGGGTCGCATGCCCCATATATAAGTCACCCATGGAAAACTTTATAAGGATATTTCAGAAACAAAAATGCGTACCCCATGGCCCAAACAAGGGTGTCACTGATGGCAGCTAGATAAGAAATACAAACAAATGTGTGAGGGAAGGTATATGTACAATAATTCAAATAGGGCCAATATTGTATTTGCATCAGTAAGAGGAAATATTTTTCATGTTGAAAAGCTTGCAACACAGATTAGATATCACCATATAATCTAATGCAAATATTGAAGCAGAATGGATCTATGTACCAGTGGAAAAATTATAGGGGTGAAGGCATTGGTGCATGGAATCAGCATAAGAGCAAATGAACTCAATTGTCTTTAAGAAAAGAGCACCCAAACTAGACAGAAAAAATAAACTAATTAAAATATGAGCTAAAATGACACAGGTATCACAACAACATTAGAACATTGACATACCTTTTCCCTGGTTAGAGGGTGTTTGTGGAGACAAGACTTTATCAAACTTCTCCGCAACTCTCTTGATATTTGAGTATTTCTCATCACATGATTCTTTATCTTCGTCGTTCACTTTTAGTATGGTATGGAAGTTTGGATGCATGGCAATTTCCTTAACACTCACCGGGTTGGTCAAAGATTCAGATTCAATAGCCACAACAAGCCTATCAACATCATATTTGTTAAGTGATGCCCACTGAACATGAGTTGGCTTGACCAGCATGCCTGAATTTGTCTTGTGATTGGACAAGTCTTCCACATCAGGACACTCTTGTGGTACAATGCTTGGCACCATAGAAGGATTATCAAGCGCTTGCTCATTAGTCTTCATATGCATGACTTTTGCAGGAACATGCTTCGGAGTTGGGAAATGACTAACTTCCTTCGACTCTAATGAGAATATGTCCTTTGGAGAATTTAAAGACCCAACTTTTTCTCTTGGACCATTATTTTCACCAGAGCCTGGTACATAACACAACATGTCAAAGATAATAAGGTGGTTGATGCATAACAAACAACAAGAAGTTGAAACATGAATCTGAAACTAGATCCTATATCAAAGTTACAGATCCATGCTGTCATTGTGTAAAATTTTCTTGATCATGGTAGTAATTAAGTCTGGCTCACTGTTTTTCCATCGACCCTATTCTAATTCTCTTCCCTTGCTCTTATTCTTCACCTTCCCCAACCTGATATTCATGTCCTCTACTCTATTCTTCGATCTGATATCACTAATTATTATCTGAAAACTGTACCCTAGCAAATTAGATTGCACTGAACAAATCTATAACCAGTCAACAAAACAGTAGAATAACTACTCACAGTCCACATATATGTTCTTTATCTCCTCGCATTCTGAAAACATGCTGTGCATACCCATAGTAGACCGTATACCATCTCCTTTACTCTCTAAGGAACGGCTTCCCAGCATATCAAAATTCTGGACTCCAGTGACACTTTCCTCAGGTGCCAAACCCAATTCATATTGGTCAATAAGCTGCAATGATGAAGATAGATACAAGAAGATGATTATATTAAAGCTAAAGAGGATGACAAAAGTTACAAAACCCAAAAAATAAAAGGAAACTGGGAAAAAGTAAAGTGAATACCGAGATATCTGCGACCCAAACTCCTACTGAGTTTTGGTAGTGTGAGCAACCCAAAAGTTTTCCTTCATGAGTGCAAAGGTCACCCAGCGTTGACCAGCCCATGTCAACGGCATCATGACATATTACAGGCTCCCATGAGAAAACCTACAGTTTAAGGAAGTAGAAAATTTCAACATACATGTTACAATTGTTTAATTATTATCATCTAAAATATAAATAAAGCTAGAAACAGGAACCTTTAATTTGTCATCCAGACCACAAAATAGAGTCTTCCCGTCAGGGTGAAAGGTAACTGCACGTACTCCAGTTGCCTGACAAAATAAATAAATGGAGCTAACAATTCTCATCACATCAATAAGTATGATAGTATACATGTTCCAACTCATCAAGAAAGCACCAGAATAATTGGAAGAAGAACGCGGAAAAGAAAACTACTTCAGGAGGGAAGTGACATTAAAAATGCTAAAGAGATGTAGAACGGACTATAAAGTACAATTGAATTTAAACAAACTACTTTATAACTTTTATTAACAGAATATTAATATCAAAGCTATAAGCCAAGGCATACGCAAAAGTGGTTCACAACAAAAGTTCAATTCATATGCCGCAAAACAATGTCCCGAAGAAGCACAACAAAATGGTTCAAATTTAGGCTTAGTTCTCATACTATGAAACATAAAGGTCTGGTACCTCAGGTCTTGTAGATCCAATCAACTCAAAGGTTTCCAAATCCCAAAACTTCACAGTTCTATCTGCCGAACCTGGAGAATAATTTTTAATGTTACAATAACTAGTTACAGCTTAACGAAACTGAAAAAAAAAAACTTCATAAACATAAAAAAGCAATGAAAGACCAAACAAGTTCACCATCCTATTTTAGTGGCAATGAAAGGGAGCCATTGATCATAGAACCTCCATATCAGCTCCCACTTCTCGAGGGAAAAGAAAGGCAAGACAATATCATCCCAACACAAGTTCCAACAACAGAAAACTGTTCAATATTCAATAAAGCTCTTAGCCTTAATCTGTTAACTTAAAAAAGCCTCTGCAATCATTATTAGTGTTATCCTATAGTCAATTATAACCGTACATTATGCTAGCTTAGTTGCCCCACCACCTTAAAACCTTACTACCAGACACATCTTAGCAAATCCATTTTCTGGTTGAAATCAGGTTTAAGAAAATTCTCTAGACTATAGAATATCTCCCAAATTAACATACCACGAAGACCACAGGACAAATCTGGTTTGGCAAAGCATTTAAGGAAGGCACTTAAGTTGGCATTTGAGATCATTGATTTTGATTATTACAGCGGAACAGAGATAGTGCATGCTTTTCGAAGATCTCTTGAATGCATAGCACGGCATTAAAATCACGGAAAATCATACATGGACTGGGGGGAAAGAATAGATCAAGACTTAAAAGAATCTTGCCATTGTTTTAAAATTGTCACCCGAATAAAGAAAATGAAAAGACAAAAAAAATGAATAAGGGCCTATAGTTAAGCCAACAAATTATAAATCATGTGGAATGTGCATATAGAACGTGTAGAGAACACGCCTACTGCAGAGCCATATCCTAACCTGTAGCCAAAAGAAATTCAAGGGGATGGAAGTCTATGGATCGAATGTGTCCTTCATGGAACTTAAAATCATGCAAGAGCTTTCCAGCAGTTAGATCCCAGACCTATTCCACAGTACCAAGATTCAATGTTAAAAAATAACAGAATGAGATCACGAACTCACAAGCTGAAAAGTGCTCCACTAACCTTTACAACATTATCAAGTCCACCAGAAACTACCCAACGACCATCAGGAGAGAATCTGATATTGCTAATGCCTCGAGTATGGCCTTTGTATGTGTGAATGCATCCTTTCTTTCTGATATCCCAGATCTTTAGATTAGAATCCATAGAACCAGAAGCTAAGAACTCCCCATATGGGTGAAATTCAACAGCATTGCAATAAGATCTGTGTCCAGTAAGGGTGCCAACCACTACACTTCAAGAACAACAGCACAGGGATTAGAAGTAACTACTGTGTATTCCCACAGAGTTGCTAACAAGATAAAAGGCTACTTTTGTCTGCAACTTATGATAAGCGAAAGGGAAATTTGCAACAGAAAATTGCGATCCTACATCCTTTTTTTCTTATATGTGATTCCTAATTTACCCGTATCCCCACCCCTGCCCCCAAGCAGAGGACCCACTAGTATTTAAACATTAGACCTCTTACTAGGCAGTGCTTGTCTGGACCAACCAAGCTACTCTAGTGAGTTGCAAGCCTACATTCTAATGTCCTGCTCAGGGAAGCATTGAGATGGACTCCACATTAAACACATTTGTGTCAAAGTTCATGAATAAAAAGTTCCATTTATTCTCATTTGCTACTACCTCACGTGAACTGAAAAGTGTTCAGGTCAATTAGTCTAGTCCTGGTTTAAGGAACCAACAAAGCAATGAACTTACTCTTTGTCTGTTCCACGTCCCACAACTTTATGACGCCAGTAGAAGCACCGGCAACAATCAAGACTTCAGACGAATGAAAGGCAACTGATTCAACTGGAGTTGAATGACCAGACAGACTCTGCATGTATACACAAAATTGAGCTTAATGCCGGCAAACAAAGTAATGCCATTGAAGGTATGCAGCAAATGGAACCTGTTTCCAACAACTAGGATGAAAAAAATACATAATAAAAGAAGATGTAAAGCAATGCTGCTACTGAGGGCATGTACCACAACAAACTGAATGGAAATAGTAGATAACTAATAAACTCTTCACGGCACAAAGTGCATCATGCATACCAAATAACTATGATACACGAAAACCATATCAGCAACATATATTAATCACGATGAAAATTTCATATCAAACATTTGACTAACCACTAGAGGATTAGGCCTGCCAATCGACCAAAGATTGACTTTGTTATCATCTCCGCCTGTAACAATTAACCGACCTCCCTTCTTCCCAATTTTTACACAGTTGACATCAGCTGTATGAGCCACAAACTCCTCTGCATTCAAATTGGTCAAGGAAAAGCTAGAGGAATAATATTACTACTCTCTTGATCACCACAACAAATATTTCAAATTATGTTTAGCAGAAGAGAGAGGAAAGGAAAATTTCGAATAGTACATGAAGAAGATTTTGAAGACTCACAAAAATGTTATTAAGAATCAAATGTTTGGTTCCCATTTTCCGACATACTTAAAAAGATTAAAAAAAAGGCCAATAGTTCATTTTCTTTCCTTTTCCCCACATCTTTCCAAGGAAACAAACAATATCTCATCAAGCTATTAGATATAAATGTCAGCTAAGAAACAATCAATGAAGCTATAACTCAACATTAAATACTCACAACCAAGCTCATATACCAAAAATTCACATTCTTCCCCCAAAATTCCACCTGCTTCAAGCTAAACATTTCAATCACAAACAGAAAATGAAAATGAAAAAAAAATTATAAAGAGGATACGTAGCTTATATCCACGCTTCGCCATTTCCCTCCAACCCAGAAAATCAAATCCCAGACGACGACAAAGGCGAAAATGCAGAACGGAATTGAGATGAAACCGAAATCGCAGTAGAAGAAGAAAATGGAAATCCACAGAGACAGAGAGGAATTGAATTCAAATTGAGAATTGGCCACAGTGACGAACAAAATTTAATTTTCTTATTCTTGTCCGTGACGCGTAGTGTCAGGGAAGGACTAAAGAAAAAAGATTTGGAGCCTGTTTTTTCCTTCCATAATGACCAAATTACCCTTGAATATAGACAGGTTCATGCTTTCCTACCCATGAGGTTCTAGTGGTGTTGCGTCTTTTGGTTTCTTCCTAATATTTTGGATTGGATTTTAATCAGAAAGTACACGGTTGTGTAGTGGTGCAGAAAATAATATAAAAAAAATGAATTTATATAATATATTATTCCTATTTTATTCTTAAACTCGGGAAGGAGTTGGCCACGATAGCTATATACCTAACAGAAACGAGTTATTATATTTCTCTTTTATTTCAGGTCAAATTATGTTGTTGGGATGGACTGGTGGGGCGCAGAAAGGCCCGAGCCGATGGGTGCAGCAGGACATGGGCTGGGCCTAGGCCCATATTTATTGGGCTAGGAAGTATTGTGAAATGTTGTCAACAGACCAGTTCCGGAAAGGACACATGGGTAGGATTAATTAATCATTTGCATTACAGACAGGTAAGGTCCATCTCTGTAGAATCCAATGCACCAAACAACACCATCATTCCCGTCCGTCACCGCTAGATCTTCGTATGACCCATGATTGCCACGTGTACGTCTCATACACTGAGAACTATGTTTTGTTTATAAAGCCACTCACGTGTAATCTGACCAACGGGCAGTAAAAACAAAACAAAAGGGTTAAAGAGCACGTGCTCCGTCCCGTAAAGATTATTACGTAATAATTTTTTATTTTATTCTCCGGCTCTGGTGGTAAAGCTATTGAAGTCTCATCCACCTGTAAATTTAAACTTGACATAAATGTCACTAAATGTTTGTTGAATGACAAATCAACATTTCCATGGGACACCCTGGTCCTGGTGATTCAATTATTACATTTTATATGGGGAGGGCATATGTTGTAGTATAGTATGCATGTTATATTGAACTTTGATTTGGAGTGTAATAATATTGTCTGACTGATCTTCTTTTTTCTGAAACGGAGAGATACGTATTTTTATTCAACGTAATGACTTCAATTTTACAATAGAGTTTCCAGGATCATACATCATAACCTCTAGAATATAGTCTGGTATACCAGTAGGTTTATTGGCGCTCGTGGACCTATAAAAAATTCTACTTTGCATCGTAGAACGAAAAGGAAACAGAAACCAAAATAAACACACAAAACGAATACATAAAACTACGGAGCCTATGATACCAGTTCTTCTGGAACCTAAAGCTCTCGCGATGGGGCGTTCTGGTTTTGTTGGTCTGTCGTCTTGAGATATCCCTCCCACGCATGAGATTTAGATGTGATCGGTAAGATGGATCATGCGCTAGCGCAAACATTGACGTCTCCCGTAAGGTTCGTCCATAAATCGACTTCATCCAACACCGAAACTCGATTATGCCGACTCTAAATCGGGACGCAGAGCGAGATAACCGCATAGGAAAAAGGAAAGACAGAGTAAATAAGATACAAACGAAAAACAAAAAGGAAAGAGTCACCGCCATCAACAATAACGATTAAAGTTTTGGGTTTTCTTCTAGAGAGTTTTTTTTTAATGTATACATTAATAGTGAATATTGGCTCAACAATCCGAGCCAAAGTTTCTTTTTCTGAATAACAATAAGAGTCAAAGATAAAATTATGATGTCATAACAAATTGCAAATCTATCTAAATCCGATAATAAAATCGTGAGGCAGACATCTGTGGTTTATTACTGAAACAGTAACAAGTTACCGTCGTCATCATGACATTAAAGTGCTGTACAATCTCCATTTCTGTGCCTATCTGTCTTGTGCACTGCGCTACTCCAAGCAGATCTCACACCATTGCAACAGCAATAAATTAACAACCAACTTCCTCCCTTTCTTTCAACTACCTCCTCCTCTTCTTCTCGACACTGCCTCTTCACTTCTCATGTCAACTTCTATACCTTCAATGGCCATTCCAATCTCAATCATGACCACCTAGTAAGTTTCTATACCTTACCTTGCTACTTCGTCAAGTGAGCTTCGAAATGGGTTG
>JAYMSV010001471.1:0-12774 GCA_036897745.1 Erodium moschatum | reverse complement strand
GTCTTTTTGTTTGATCTCTTGGTGAGGACTTTGACCGCTATGTTGGTGCCGTCCGGGAAGTGTCCCTTGTAGACGACCCCGAAGCCTCCGGAGCCCAATTTGGTGGAGAAGTTGCTTGTGAATGTGCGAAGCTGTTGAGGCGTGAACGTCATTGGCACCTTCTCTTCGGCCTCTTTTTGTGCTTCCGGTTCTTTTGGGGTGGTTGGTTTTCTTGCTCTCCTTACCGCGTAGAAAGTGGCCATGATGGTTACTGATAAAACCACCGTCAAGCTCCCAACAAGAGCTGAAATTACATGTCACGGAACTTACTTTAGTGTTTAAGTCGTTCAGTTAAAAACTCAAGCTGGTAGCTGAATGTGTGACATGATCCACAACAAATGAATTGGAAACTAAGTGAATTGTTATCAAGTGGTGACTAAATCCATGTGAATTCTTACCGAAAACTGCTGGTGCCACCATTGCTAGGAACCTGTAAATGTTCTGTCACGGTACAAGAATTCACAATTAGATCAAGCAACAAAAAATTACACATGATTTTCCAAGCCAAGGTAAGTATAAAGTCAAACACTAAGACTTTAATCCTTCATTCTTGCCGATAACCAAATGGGACATATGTTTTTGAAGAGATCGAGGAAGTGACTTACTTGTACAATTGGAAGCAACTTATACAAAATGAAAGGGAAAGAAACAATGGGTAAAATATGAATAATATAGAAAAGAAGTAGTAACCTAACCTTGTACTAGTGCTAGTGCAGGAAGAGATGTGTGAGATGCAGCAGAAACAGCCAGACCAGAGCCGAGGTCGATATTATATATGTTTGTGTATATGTATATGTATATGTGGTTGTTGTTTCCAGGGTCAACTACTAAAGTAAAGTCAAAATCCTCTGGAGTACTAGTCAAACAATTGTACCAACGGTCAGTGTGGTTCACCCGAGAAGAACTGAGACCATTCAAATTCAAACTACACACGACGTAGTACACCTTTGTTGAAGCTTTTGCATTCACTGAACACAGCACTATTAAATTATTGTTCTATTTGGTTTCAGTATAATGACCATTTTACCCTCCGTTCATTATCTCTTTCGATGTTTCAAAAGTCGATTTGAAGCCGATGGAGACTTGATGTTCACAACTTGATTAACAAGGAATCTCCTATCAAGATTGAGTATCAAAATCACTCATTATCCATACAATTCTGCACATGCTTGATTTGTATAAAACATTATATATGTACATACATTTTCAGTTAAAAAAATTCCGAGTATAGGGGGAAATTCTGTGCATTAGGTGTTACACTAGGACAGAATATAGTTATCAGAGTACAAGGAGTTGAAGAATGATCAAATAACAAGGAAAGTAAAGAAAATAAACTATTATACATTGGACCTCAAATTCAGATTGAAGGTCTATAGAAAGCAAGCATCAAGGTAACAACTAACCACAAACAGCTTCTACATGTCACCAAATCAACACAGGATTAACTTCACTCAGTTTAATCCAGATTCGGATTCTACATGTCTCTTCACAACACCTTCTGCAACTCCCATGAAACTTCAGCTTCCCACAAAGTAATGTCTACAATCAGAGAGTGCATACCTAATTGTCATGGAAGCGAGAACGCCGTCTCCTGGAACTGTACTTGTAACAAAGGATACAATCATACTGTGAGTTATGGAGACAAAACAAGCAACTTGCTATCACTAGTCAAAACCCAAGCCTACAAGGTATTTATGAATAGGGATAACCCCAATAACTAACCATGTAATATACGCCCTTTACAGGCACTTGTATTGTGTTGCAACTGTTATAATGCCGTCAATTTTGACGCGAAATGACAAAAGTGCACCCACCGATTTTGCAAAAACTACCCAATTTGTTGTTGCAAAACCGCAAATACTAAGGGGTTAGTATATGCAAAATCTTCAGGGCCATTTCGTGCCAAAGTTGATAGCGTTATAACAGCTGCAACAGAATACAAAGTTTTACGTTCGCTTCTACAACAGATGGCTAGATATTAGTGTTTGCAAAGGGTGTATAGTACATGGTTAGTTATTGGATTATCCCTTATGAATATCAAGTATAAAGAGGATGTTATAATCCCTAACTTAGATCAAGTTATGGGATAGGTGTTGTAGCATTCGTTGGAGAGAATGCAAGATCTTAATAAAACCTTTCGGCTTTGCTCTGCTGTTAAATAATTCTTGATGTCCTCTTTATTAAATGGCTAGCTTATAAATAATTTACTACACGAGTGGCGCTTCACCAGGCACCTAACACAGGAAAAACACGTTGAAGAAAAAAAAGAAAAGATGGGTGGAGTTTATTCCAATTCTGCAAGTTATTATCACAAATAAATTGATACTAAAACCATATACATGAATATTAGAATATCATATTTCTCAGGTAAACCTTTAACCACAAGAAATATTAAGTACAACACGTGTAGAACACTTAAAAGAGGAAGTTTTACTGACCTGCGATGTCCCGAGCTACCTCTTGAGGGACCACGTGTTCTGACAAACTCATAATCAGGTTCTTCTACTCTATACTCTGGAAACTCTACAGACGCCACCGAACCTTCAGCAGAATTCGAAGTATCATAACTTGAACGACGATTCCTTCTCCTCGTATCACCAACTCTTGACCTTCTTCTGTTCCTAGAATGTCTGAAATTATCAAACATCTGATACAACATACATGAAGTCCACCAATTCCCTTCATCTCCAGGGAAGTCCTCAAACTCATCTCCAGTATCATCATCCCCATATTCGATAACATAGTCACCCAAAACCACTCCACGTGGAACTTCTGAATGAATCGTGCTCAAAACATCTACAATCTCAGAGGACTGCTGAAAATTCTCCCAGTCCAGCTGGCGGGCAGGATCAATTTTTGAAGGACGAGCATGAGGATGCTCCGATTCAGCATGTTTCTGTAATTCCAAGTATGTTCCCATGAAAGTGCAACGTATCTCCTCGCAGCAACGCTTCTTCTCATCAAGATGTCCACGGGCCTTATCAAGAACAGCCCATCCAGTGACCTCCCCTCTACACAAAGGACAGGTGGCTCTGCAGTCTCCTTCTGATACAACTGGTTGGGTGTTTGTAATTGAACCATTGTCACATGTTGAAGGAGAGGAGATGCTATGTGCACTTTTGAAACGGTCTAAACAATTTGAATGCAAGTGATCTGTGTCACAGACAAAAGCTTGGCACCCTTTCTCACGGGATGAGCATTGAAGGAGTACGCAATTGTGAGGGTAATCCAAACATATGGGGCAAATCACATCGTCCCAATTGGTTTTCAATTCAATATCCTCTACACCTGAGGTGTTGGTTTCCAGCCCTCTTCCAAAAGAATGTTCCAAGGCCATGAAGATACTATAAACAACTAGATGTATGTGGCATGCACACAAACCTTTTCAGAACAAAAAAAAATGTATCAGATTAACTTAGTGAGAAGCTGAAGAACATAACAAGCACAAAGTAATCACTACTTCAGAATCTCACATCACAAGACTCGCTACAGTATGAAATGTCATAGTAAATGGCCATGCATGATTAAGAATCGCCATTCGGAAGGGATAAAATGTATATGGAAATAAAGAACATACATGATGGTTACTTCATTTTATGCTCTTAGTATTTCACTATTTTTTATACATAATAAAGAAAGATTACATCTAAGAAGTTCTAACAATGGAGCTGCATAGCGTCCCGAATAATTTTACACTTTCAATCTTTGACTAACATGTAGACTGTGTATAAAGCTAGAGTTAGATTGCATAAAAAATGTCCTAACGATGGACCCTGGAGGTTTCATATCCTACTATTTTCATATACAGGAACTAAAATTCTGTTGATCGGACAAAGCTATGAACTACTGAGAGTCAATATGACATATTTATTATACAATCGTAAGCAGTTCTGTCGTTCAGGGATATAATCTTACGTTAAGAATCATAACTTCTGTTTTGCTTGCAACATGAGATCGCACAATTCTCAGAAACAAGATAGTTTAGTCCAGCACAACATTTAACATCCAGTATTACAATATGGGTAAGCTGCCTAAAATTTAATCATCTAACTACGTTTTTAGTTGCCATCACCATCCCAATAGAGGGTATTTTATTGTTTGCCTATTTTTTCACAAAAAGAAAAACATTTAGATAAAGTAAGCCAGAGAAGAACTGTCCGTTTTAGTAAATAAGTAAAATTCACTCCTATTGGTCTGAAACCTCTTTTATTACTTCTTCATAAGATGTCACTTGAAAATCCCTAATGCAAAATCAATCAGGCCTATAAAAACAGTATATAGTTCTGAGTTATTCAATGTAATCACACCCACATAGGAAACGAATGCTTAGAATAACATTTGAATCAAATTGCATACAGCACTTGAAAATAAAATACATACAAATTACAATTTTTCAGTGATCAAAAGACAGATGTGAGCTAAATTACAAAAAAAAAAAAAAGAACAGCCCAAAATAACTTGATTACTAGTAGTCCAGAAGAAGAGATAAAAGTGCAAACCAAATCATGGGGTATTCATTGCAGATGAAAATGAAAATTGAGACAATTTAGAACATCTAATTTTGATTTGAATAAAAAATCATAAAAATTAAAGTCAAACAGCAAAATGGTCTTTCTTCAATCAGGGGCATGCAGTGGAATGAACTAAGACATCAAAAGATGATAGGAATCGAAACTTTTTTGATGTTACAGGTAAAATCAAACCCCAAAAGAGAGAAAATCCACAGAACGAGACTTACCTTACTGTGTGAAAATTGGTGATGAAACTGAGAAAGAACCCAGATGGAGATGGAGATGGAGATGGACTCCGAATTTTGTATCAGCGCTTTCTCTTTCGCTGTGATTGATTGAATTTGAAGAGGTGAGTTTGAGGAGTCGGTAGGGTCTCCTCTCCGGTGCTACTTCTGAATTTCCTTTTCTTCATTTCCAAAAGAAAAGACCATGCTAAATTACGTAAATACCCTCTCCTTGACCGGAGCTTGAATAATTTCAGATTCAAACAAATGCAATCCTGACGGATAAACTTTTCATATTCGAAATTATGAAATTTAAAATCATATTTTATAACTATTATATTAAAAATAGATAAAACTAATTTCAGAATCACTAATCGTACTGCGTTTTTAATCCATTTTTTATATATATTTTTAAACTATAAAAAGTAAAACATCACAATCGGAATATTCCCGTAATATTCATTAGTGTTCATTAGTGTTTTGAAAATATTTCAGTAGTGTCTAATAGTTTCCGAATCCGAATACATTCAGACAATATGGGTTAATATATTTGAATAGGTTTTAATTATTTTGACCCAAATATTTTTGTATAAACGTCATTTACATACTGCAAAATGATCTTTGTTCGCACATATGTATTGTAAGTCTCCTTTGTTCGGAAGTCATGTCAGTGACTTTTTTTTCATTTTCAAGTCTTACCAATGAATTTTAGTAATTTTCAAAAAATGACATGCATTTTGTGGAAATATGAGGGTCCTCTTTAACAAATTTAGTCATTTTGTGAAAATTAAATAAAGTTATTGACATGACTTGAACATGAAGATCGCCCCCGCATGGACTTACAACTTTCATATTAATTTGTCCACATTACGAGTTAATATTAACCTCAATATTTTTCAATATTATATGCGATGTCCATACCATATAGGGGTTAACGGGGCATAATATTATGTTCATTATATAAAAGAAAACTGTGAACAATACTTATTAATAAATTATTATCCATATCATAATAAGTTATTATATGTTATTGTCCACTTTTAAATTCAGTGTAATTTTTAGAATGTGAACAGAGATTTTTTTTTTTTTGTAGCTTTTAGCAATTAACCCTAAAAAAATACTAAAATGTTCAAGATTCGGTTTTCAGAAGTTGATGATACAAATTTGTACACCACAATCTGATTTTTATCATTAAGATAAAATACAATACATACACTTATATTGTCTTTGTTTGCAAATTGCAATTCACATGAATGCATTAGGCATAATAGAAATGTAAGAAAATTGCTATAATAAGTAAAACGTCAATAATTCTGAGACCCCGGTAGTAATTTGCTATTTCATTTTCATATATTTATATTACAAAATAATTGTCCCTTTTCTATACATAAGGTAACAATATTAAACTTGCTAATGTTACATCTGCAAATTTACAAGAAAACGCTTCCATCAAAAATGAAGAATGCTATAAGCTTCCTGTTGCTATAGGATACAAAGCTCATCTGGATAACATGAAATTGATACTGTTATGCAGCTAACCTTAGAACTCCAAATCATTTATCAGACAAGATTGAGTCGCTCCAACTAAGCATGAGTTCCCGAACAATGGTTGGAAAGTCTGCAAGTGCAAGCATAAGAGAATCAAACACAAATCATCATTAAGACTTAAGAGTGATTTTGTTTGTGTCAAGTCTTACTTAATAACTATAGGTATATAATTTGAAGATGCTTTACCTCGTACAACTTCCATAGCTACTGATGGTACGTCTATTTGATCTTCCACGAGCCTGTATACATCAACGAGCTATACAAGACAGATTGACCTTTTAGAACTTCGCCCAATGGAGGTATTTTGACGGTATATTTGTACAAGTACTCTTCAAATCTATTTCTATTACCTCTTGAACATGAAGCTTAGAATCTTCGGTAAAAGCAAGAAGTAGCTGTCTTCGAATTCCCTCATCAACAACAAATAGACGAGCTCCATCTTTAATGGTGTCAGTGAGGTCCAGTTTACTTGAGACTTGCCAGTCTTTCAAGCTTGTCCTGTAAATATAAATGTCTTTTAGATTCTTAGAACTAACCAATGCTTGCCAGTCCAACTGATCAAGCACTTGAACTTGGTTCATGAGACCAGGGCTCAAACCCCAACAGTGGTATTCCCAGAGCCTTTTCTCTCCAACTTCGGTTGGGCTTCTTTGGGCTTCCCCCAACTTATGTTGTGCTTCTTTGATTTCTACAAACTCTTTGTTGGGTCAAGTGGCAAAAATAGAGCCCCCTTCTACATAAGGGATGGTCTTGAGTCTATGTCTTGATACATTTAAATAATTGTTGATAAAAACAGATCCTTAGAACTAAGGAAGCAAATAGACAAATTTTGTGCAAGATGAGATACATACTCGTTCTGCACTTGCAGTGCAGGATTGCTACTCATCTTTGCCACATTTTCCTTTGCTAGGGTGATTAGGTTTTCAAGCCTTTTCCACTGGAAAAGACCATCTTTAAAAAGAACCTAACACAAAAAGCAGACAATGTATCATCATCTTGGACATGAACACAATGTTATCAATATTCCAATATTTATTACACGGGAAATAAATATTCAAAGAAATGTACAAAATACCAATAGATATTAACATTTTAGAGAGATAAAAACAGAATGTGCAGAAAAATTGAGACAAAGCACAAACTACAGTAAACCATTTGGCACGATACATGGTCTGTAGGGTCCTTTTGCCAATATAATATGAATGTATGGTTAGACTCGGAGGTCATGTGTTGAGCAAAAATAGCTCCATCTTAAAATGATGAGAGAACTATGGAATAACACTAACATAGAAGCAAAGATTGTGCACGCTCATTACTTGGTAAAACCATTATTTTCCAACAATTGCTACATGGCTACTCCCTTCTTAATAAATATTTCCTGTAACTCTGTGACAGTTTTATAAAAAAGTTAACAAATTAGCACGGCAATATGATTGGCATGGTAACAATTTACTACAAGTGAAAGGTACATTACAATCAAGAAAGAAACTTTATCTCAAGAATGTAATACACATTAGAACCAAAACAAGCTAAAACTACATGAGGATAAAATAGTATGGTAACAAACATCTTAGGTAAGCTGTACTATATATGACAATTACTCTGAACTAACCTGCACTAGTCGGTCACGGAGAGCAGGATTTGGATCTGTTAGGAGGCGCTTTGCCACGTATGGATAGGCAACCTGGTTCACATCCAAAACCCAATGCATTGAAGAAAATTAATGCATGGCATATAAAGATAATCATCACAAGTAATAAAGTTATTTTTATGAGCAGCCATTTATGAGTGTCAACCCCTTAACAGAACCCACAATAGGCATCATAGAAAGAAAAAATGTAAACAGGAACACATGCAAGCTTTGGTAGCATCAATAGTGATATATCCATGATGTGATTACTTTAATCATTTAAGTTTCTTCTTCCTATTGTTGTGATGTATCTATACAAGAAGAAGGCACAATGGTTGTGTCATCAATACATTTTGGCTTTGATTGCCTGGTGTGCTCAGGATGTTAATTACGTTGGATTCCAGTTCACTATATGGAACCTGTAAGATAACATAAATCAGAAGGCAGCAGTAATATAAACTAAGCCCAGAGCATGTAGTTATTTATCAATGAACTCGGATCCTTTTCCACTTCTAGCCTCAGTATAGATCTTTAAGACCGAGGGAAATGTAAAAACAAATGGCAAAAGTTGTTCAGAATAACTGATTGCCGAGTAGCTTTTGCATGCTAAGGTTCAGCTTTGCCAAGATTCAAATAAAGCATTAGCATGTGACTGATTTTACAGATTTAAGAAAAGGAAAGAAAGCGTGATATATGAAAGAAAGAAAGAAAAAAGGTATCCCTTCACCTCAAGAAATTTGAAGTCTGGCTTCAGTGTAAAACAGATGCCTTCTTGAGTTAATAACGAACGGATGACAAGAGAGAACCTCTCAGGAATACGAATGGGATATTGGTAAACCAGCTGGTTAAATTTACCTGAGACACATATAGTAGAAATCTTACCATATGGAATTTTCATTTGCCAGACAAGCACAAGAAAGCCATAACAAGTGAAAAGAAGCAGAAGTATATTGCAACACATCAATTTACCAGTAACACTACGGAAATTAAAATCAGCGAGTCCTTTGCCAGAAGAGTTTTGCCATATTGCTTCTAGAGCAGGAACAATGGGAGCAACATCTGTTCCACGGGCCAAGAAGCCAAGCCTGGTAAAATCATTTGCCATCTCAGCATAGTCTTCATTTACAGCATGGACAACGGCATCAATCAATATCTGCTTATTTTGCTGAAAGATTGAGAACATATTAATATGCAGGTACAGCTAACAAGTAACAGCAACTCAGCAAGACTAACCATTTTTTAATTCATCTAATTTTTTAACTTAATATCCTTAGATTCTACTGCTTTAGTGATATGATATGCTACTGTTTGTGAATACAAGAACACTCGCTATATACTACTTTGTCATTGATGACATTTTCGAAATTGAAAAAATAGATTACAAACATTAGCTGAAGATCCCTTACAAAATAGAAAACAAGATCTAATATATGTCTGCAAACAACAGTATTAAACCTTATCTAATATTAGCTGTCTTGGCACTGGATATACCTGACTTAGCACAGCAACATTCCCAAAGTCCACATATGCAATGCGCCCATCACGCATTGCGAAAATGTTTCCAGGGTGAGGATCACCATGGAACAATCCAAATTCTAGCAATTGCCGCAATGCAGCACTTACTCCAACTGTCAAAAAACCATTTAAATCAATGCCAGCCTCCTTTATAGCCTGCATTACAAGGAGAGAATGGCAATATATCAACAGACAATATTATTATATGTTTTTATGCAGTCTCCTTCACATGACAATAGTATGCTGAACACCATCTATTTTAATATCTTACCTGTGGGTTAGTGCATCGAATTCCATCTATCCATTCCATTACTAAAACACGTGATCCACAAAGTTGTTTATAAACCCGAGGAATCTTGACTGTAGGATCATCTTTGAAGTTCTCCAGAAAATCTTCAATATTTCGGGCTTCCTGAGAGTAAAAAAGGGTGCTCAATTTAATAAAATACACAAATTCCTGACCAAATACAAACCTACATGATTAGACGACGCTAACATAAACTAACAAGACATGGAGTTTGCCTCTCAAATGTGTTTCAACATTATGTGGCCGAAATTCCCTTACTACTTACAATTAAAGCCTACAAGATGCAACAATACTATATTTGAAATAGAGACTAGTTCCAAAAGTACCAGTGTGTAATCAAGCTCTTCCAAAAGCTTCTCACCAAATTCATCTACTATCAGTTCGGCATTACACCCCAGTTTCTGCAGGCTGATGCCATTCAAGAATGAAGCAAGAGTCCGGAACAGAAAAAGATCCCGATAAATTATAGGCTCTATCTGAGGCCTTAGTACCTGTAAGAATATGAAATTGAAATTATGTTTCTTTCTCTATTGCGTGGGACTAAGGCCCTCACAAGTTCAGCGATAAATAAGACCCCTAAACTAAATATAGTTAAACACAAGGACGGTAATAATCTTAGCAATTTTCCATTTTCACATCCATGAAAAATTGTGAAGCAGAATAGCAGTGAAAGAGGGAACAATTCAAGCATGGCATGCAAATGAAGATTCAGCATGACCAAGGAATAAAAGAATCCTCTCTATTTCTTTCATATTCCTTTTTGAATGAAAGGGAAAATATTAGAACCTCCAAGAAATACTATTTCAAACATATTAATGTAATGGAAATTCCCTTCCCATAACTTCTTACGACCTTAATAGCAACATCTTCTCCAGTGTCACGGAGAGTAGCTCGATAAACTTGACCCAAGCTCGCAGCAGCAATTGTCTGTGGTGATATTTGGCTGAATATGGTTTCCAGGGGTTGACCCAATTCCTCTTCTATAATCTTGAAAGCAATCTATCAAGCCATACATTCATTAAGTGACGGTAAATCATCTCTGATCAGCACATGAATCTAACCACATTACAAAAGGTAGTGTCATGAACTTTTACCTCATTAGGGAATGAAGGAACATCATCTTGAAGAATGCAAAGTTCATTCATATAATCTTCTCTGATGATATCAGGTCTATTTGCAAGGACCTGTCACAACACAAGGAACATTCAACCAACAAGGAAATATAAGACTATAAAGCAATTGCAAAGCAGACAAAAGATAATGGATAAGGCCTGCCGTGTCTAGTTGCATGAGATGTGAAACTCAAGTCCAAATAGCAAATTCCAATCTTTTCTATCTTTTGATATATCAGCTCAATATTCAGTCCCCTCTTTTAATACATATATTCATTTCATGTATTACATAAATATACATATTTAATTTTCTTAGAGAAATGGGTTTTAAGTAGGAGAAACTGTAGTTCTAAAATGTTTCGAAATCCTTGATTAATAATAAAAGAATACATAACTCCCGAGATTTAAGTGTCTGAAACTCATACCACTGGGGTTTCAGAAGTTCAAAGAAGTAGTTCATTTTATTTTTAAGTTGTGTGAACAATAACTTTTTAGATGAGAATTTGAGATGCTAGTTGAAAATTTAAAATAAAAAAATTCGAACATCCTAAACATTTGGGTAGAGAGTAAATGAAAATTAGATTGGAAAAAAAAACAATCAAAAGAGTACAGAAAAAAGTATGGCAAAGGCAAACCTGTCCCGCTTTGATAAAGGAAGGCCCCAGATCGCAAAGAAGATTTCTAAGCTGCCTAGCACGATATGGAACCACCTCTTCATCCCTCCCAACAAGAAAATCATATACCAAGTTAGACCAATAGAACCCCAATTTCCACACTATCTCCACACCGCGTGAAAGTAGAGACAAAACAGCCCCGTTCGACTCCAACACCTTACTCCTCACCTAATAAAGATTGAGCAAACTTCAATCAACTGTTACCATAGTTGTATCCCAAATCCCTATTCATGCCTAATAAAGTAATAAGTAATCACCAATAGCAACATCTTAGTCATAGCAATCCAATAACACTAAATCTTCAGTTCATTATCAACAATCCAGCAACTTGTACACGGATTATAGATACATTATGCAAAAACAGTAAATGAAACAAACTTCAATCAACTGTTGTAATATCAGTAACCCAGTTCTTAAATCCACGGCTAATTAACACCGCCACCAAATTCATGACAAACTAATCAGACAAAACATTCAGGTTCAATATCAAACAATCTCATCTTCCAGAAGCTACAGAACAGATACTAAAAACAAGAGAAACTGCTAAATTCATACTGTCTCGGGAGAGTACTTGCGAAATGGGACGCAAACACCGCGCTCGATGTCAAGCAGCTCCATGGCGGAACTGGAAGTGCCACTCTGCAAAGCCCTGCTCACTCCCTCACCCGCGGGTATTTCCGCCAAGCTCACAATCCGCTTATTTCCGAATCGGTTAATCTGTACGGACCTTCTGAGCTTGGGGTGGTTGGTGAAGGAGGAGGAAGAAGAAGGTGATCTGGGGGTAGAATTCAGGAGGGGATTCGAGCAAGTGAAGCATGATGTGAATTGCATGGCTGGGCGGGTTCTCTTCTAGGGCACGGGGATCGGGGGGTTGAGCCTGAAATGGAGCGGTGGAGGGTGATGGAATTTTGGGTCTCGCAGTTGGGGAAGAAGAGTTGTAGTTTCAAAAATTGGTTAAATTAATATTGGAATAATAATGTGGATATATTCAACAGAAAATAAGTAACCACATAAAATAGTTGGCTTGCTGGCCTAACGCTAACCGTATTTGTATTTGTGTTGGTGATGGCAAGATTCTGTACGTATTTCTTTTGTCCATGTCTCAACTTTCAACATTTTTATTGTTCCGGTTTTGCTCTCATCCGGTAAGAGATTTCAAAACTTGATTCAGTAGATTTTTTTTCTTTTTGAAACACAATAGGCAACATTTTATT
>JAYMSV010001470.1:0-12775 GCA_036897745.1 Erodium moschatum | reverse complement strand
TAAAGTTCCTACTATGGCCTTCCTACTACTAGTAGTAGTAACCATTATAGAGGGTAGTAGTAGGGAGTAGTTGCAGGGAGGAGAGAAAGTGTGCAAAGTCCCTTCCTACTACTACTTTCCTACTACTACTTTCCTATTACTACCATTAGAGATGCTCTAATAAGCATACCACATGGGTGTTTTCTAATGAGAGGATTACTAATTAGAAAAATTGTACCAGCCTCCTTCCATAACTGAGTCGACTGTGGTAACAATATAAGTATAATTGATGTCAGTTCGTAATAGTCTACAAGTTTCATAGTGATTAGAGTCAGGAAACTCTGCTCGTGAGTTTCACGGCGGTCAAGGTTATGGACCTATTGTTCGTGAGTTTCACGCCAACTAAGGCTTTTGGTGTTATGCTATGTAAATTACGCGGTAGCTTAAAGTTATGGTTGCATAACCTAAGTGCTTTAATCAGCAAGTTTCGCAGTGTTACTAGTGCAGTTCGTTTCTACAATGGTATGAGGTTGCGATGGCAAGCCACAAAGACCGGGGGGGATAACTAAGAAATTAGAAGGAAAAATTTTCAAAAAAAATTGAGGGGGGCACATGCCCCCACACCCCCTCCCTCCCCGTCATACTAGAAATGTTGACTCCGCTAATGAGGGGTTGGTATCCACCAGCTGAGGTTGACAATGCGTTGTGCATGCACGTCGATATGTTGGGGGTCATGGGCCAAGAATTATGCCTCCAAATACTAATTCTCATAATACAGACTACATATTCTTTATTAAAAAAATAAAGGGTAAAATCCATCCAAATCAACACTCTTTTGATAATTTATTGTTTGGACTGGTCGAGAAAGAAATAAACATGGTAATAGGTTGTCTCAATCATCATATGACACAAAGTCTCAGATAAACATGTCTTTACAAGAGATAAGAAAAGTTCTGGAACCCAAGTCAAAGAGTATCATACTCTCAATATGTGCAACCTAAGACTTGTAGCTATATTTTTTATCAGGGAACCCTTATGGTAAACAACCACAACACAAAGCTCAATCACCTACAGCAGATCACGACTCACAGAACCCATACACGTCAACTATTTACGGTCCATAAGAGTAGAATCCCACCTAACATAATAAACACAAATGGAACTCTTCCTGTAATAAAAGGAACGAGTGAGCGAGGATACAACAAGAAAAGATGTAGTTAAGCAGTATTTGATAATCATAAGAACACACAATAATCTTCCCTTTACTAAGAGAACAATCCAGGTTAGAGGCAACATGAAAGGGAGTAGGGGAAATAGTACCAAGAAGGGTAAAAGAAACAACATATCCATTACCAACATCAACAATAACCTTATGGTTGACAAACAAATAACCATTCAGGATAGTGAGAACTTTCAGCGTATCAACAAAATGGAGATAATATATGAAGGTGAAACACATTACTTCTTGAAGTGAAATGAGAAGAAGAATACACCACACAGTTGCCACTAAAGTGACTGAATAACTTTCATATTTGGTCTCTTCAGGTCTAGGCAGACTTCGGAAGGCTTCACACAAAACAGGAAAACCGCTAGTAAGGATGTGGGGACCACTCGAAGATGTTGGATTCTTCTTTTTACGGTTTCAAATAATTTTCCACTGGTTCTAAAAATTCTTTTTTCACTCGAATCCATACTCAAAATGACTTAAATAACCCTACGATGAAACGGAAATCACGACCATACCAAGGAGATCACATCAAGCACGTTGATGGTTGCTCGCGCCTCTCACTGACGCCAAATCCCTCTCCGAAGTTCGAAGCAGTTGCAGCCAAGGTAGTCTCAAGAAAGACCCAAAAGTAAATATTAATATCCGAGGATGGTTCCAGTGATGATCTTTAACAAAGGTTTCACGAACTAAACAAGAAACCCCTCCCTTCCTGCTCCTTCTCATACTCTTGTCCCTGTGTCAACCCCTTCTTCTAGGCAAAATGTTTTGTGTTCTCTAGTGCGGATAATTTTGTCTATATTGCTTGTAACATTTACAAGATGTGGCATCTTATTGAGTTTCAATTCTATTAACCTAGAGTTATTGAGATGGATAAGAAAATGAGGAGTTCCCCCGAATTGAACAACAACAAGAAACTAAAGTGGCTAAAATAAGAAATTTTAGTGGATATTGAAGTAATGTTACTATGGTGGATTTGTTTTTTTTTTGTAATGAGTAGGAAAGTGTGAAAAAAGGTCATGTGTACATCACATGCTATCTGTTTATTCAAAGAAAATTAAAAAACTATTATATCGAGAATTAAAATAACAAAAGAAGAAGAAGAAGAAGAAGAAGAAGAAGAAGAAGAAGAAGAAGAAGAAGAAGAAGAAGAAGAAGAAGAAGAAGAGGTGTTCATAGGTGGGTATCCAACATAGCTCGTTCTATTTGAATCCACCCGCGTATATCTGGATCGGATTTGAAAATTTTCTAATCCTCCATCTGGATCGGGCTTGGCTGAATGTAACTAGGTTTTGTGCTAGCATATTAAATTGACGGGTTGTTTGTTTTATTCAGGGCGGATCGAGTGATCCACAGATCTGCAATCCACCTAAATTACTACGAGTTGAACCTTTAGAGACCCAGAACCAATCCCCTAGCTGCAAATGTGTACCTCACGGGTCGTGGGCTGGGAGGTTTTGCGGGTGGGTCGGGTCTCTCGTTTTTTTTTGCACACCCCTATGTATTGATATATACGCCTTCTCAAACGAGTAAGACAATCCAACTTTGATTTTCATCTTTGCCAACGTAACTAATAATTCTGATTAATAGTTTTTTTATCGGCGAGGTTTCATTGAATCCTCATCTTCCAGAAAGAGGGATGATGAGAAGCTGCAACAAGTGCAAACAGGTTATAAAGAGCATCCTGCAAAAATGCATGCATTAGTCCCTTGTAATAATATAGAATATTGAACTGAAATGAATATTTTACATGTACAACTAAGAAACAAAGCTTTGGATCTTGATCCCCGGAGCCTCTTAGCCTTCTTGTAGCAACTAAGAGGACCTTGCATCCATTTAGTGAGAGAGAAATGTAGAAGAGATCCGTCTCTGGCTTTTAGGTTAAAAAGCGAGCTTGATTGTATATTTAGAAAAGTCTTTTCCAAATATACTATTACTTCATTGAACACTTGGTTGTTCCTTGCCAATCACGTTTCCCATATAGTAATCCCAGCTATCTCCACCGAGTATCTTTTGGCCTAGTGGCACCCATGAGGAGAAGACATCACATATATCTCGTGGGATGGAAAAACCAAAATCAACCAAAAGAATTTCTCCAAAAAAAAATCCCTCGCAACTAAAACCCTAGCTCGCTTGCAGCCGCCATCCCATTTCTTCTTTGTCTCCACCAGCAACGACCACGACTCCAGCCATGGTGGTTGCCGGTGACGAACTTCTCTTTCCCCTTCCCTCCTCCTTCCCCTTTCCCACCCTTCTCCTCTTCTATTACTTATGTTCGTCTAGTCGTCTGGACGCAACATGTCAAGTCTGTCGAATGGTCCTTCTCTACTGGAGTCCTTTGCTCCGGAATACGGCTGGACGTTTGCTCCTCCCTTGCTCTTCCCCTCTTTGCTTCCCTTTCCTCCCCTTATCTTCTTCTTCTTGATTTTCTAGTTTGGTTGTCTTCCTCTGGCGCAGTGGCAGATGGCAGCCTCATCGCCATGAACGGACCCTCGTTGTGGATATGTGTTGTGGGACGTCGTTTCTTAATCTTCTGGGCCGTAGATCAGTGTGGATCTGGTTCATCGTCTCGAGTGGTTCAACGACATATGTTCTTCTTCTCTCCGTGGTGTACTCGCCGTGACTGACCATTCATGGTGGTGGCAGGGTCGTTGTTGTGGTGGCTGGCCGTTCACATGTGGGTCTGTTCCAGCTCAGCCCTCCGTGGCCGGAGATCGTCGGCTCCTTCTCGCGCCCTCTGTGTGAGCTATAATGGCGAGGACTATGGCAGAGTTCTGACATCCTTGTTGTTCTCGAGTTCCGACCTCAAGGGTTGGAGATCCGGTCTCGGTTGCACATGACAAGTACGATTGCTTAGTTCTGAGCTGCTGATGGGTGAATCTGGGGACAGTGGAGTACTGTGTCGCATGCCCACATTGTTGTTTCGATGTCCAGGTGTCGTCGCCAGCGGGGTACCTGACATTTTGCTTTAGATCCAGCGTGGGACACGTTTCTCGACCACCCTGGTTGTAGATCGTAGCGGATCTGGACGAGTTGCTCCCGTTACTCCCGTCCGTCATTCTCCAGCTCTTACCTCTTTGATTCCGGTATGTCTCCAGCGACTTGACTTCGATCTAGCGTGGGACGCGTTTCTGGACCTCCCTGGTCGTAGTTTGCGTGGATCTGCTCGAGCCGTGCCTCCTCGTTGGCTGTTGTGGTGTTGGCCCCAACTCGGCGGAGGTTTGTTCCAGTCCTGCTCCTTCTCAGATGAAGTATACTGCTCTCGATTTCTTTTGCTTAATGTTGTATTTCCTTACGTTGTCCTTGAATCGTTTCTGCTTGGTTTTCTTTGGTTTTCTTCCACTATGGTGGTGAGGGGTTGCCGGTTTGTGGGTGTTGGCCACCGACGAGTGGTTTGGACAATTGTGCGTATTGTTTTATTATCTTCTTATTCGATTTAGGGTTTAGTGAGTTCTGGTGGGATTTGTTCATCGAAGATGTCTTCGTCATTTGCGGTGTTGGAAGCCGGCTCGTTAGTGGTCGTCTTCCTCTCTATGTGAAAGGTTGATGTACTAATGAGACAGGGTGCTCTATAATTTCAGGCACAGATTTCGACTGTATTTACATGTGCTTCATGGTAGGGAAATCAGAGTTTTAGACCTTTTTACTGTCCTTGTTGGCTTTGATGTACTTAATGTTTGTGAAATCCGATACGTAAACCATTCATGTGTGTTTCCTCCCCTTATTTGGATAGTTTTGAGACCGAGCTTTCATATCAATACTCAAATTTTTAATTGGTGTTGGTTTGATCATTTGTATGAATCTGGTTTATTGGTTGAAGATGTATTTGTCCATGTTAGATAACATATTTATCACTATCTTATTATTTGTACTTTGAATAGTTTATCTTGTATTTGTAATTTGTATAGGAGATATTCCTTATCCTGATACTCTTGTAACACGTTATAATACATACAGAGAACAATGAATAATACACACAAATTCGTTCTCCAATTCAAAGAACTTTCATGGTATCAAAGCTCTTCTCTGATCCAAACTCTTTTTTTTTTTGCTCTTACGATCAAGTTGCAGCTATTTCCTTACCTACCATTATTGCCTCTGTTTCAGTCTCATATCTTAACCCATTACCCAACCTATACACCGTGAATCAAATTGCTCCAGTCCCCATATTTTTTACTTTTCCTTTCAATCCCCAATACTCATCATGTCCATTGATCCTCCTCCAATTGTTCCTGCGCCTGTTCAACCTCCAACTCCACATCAGCTTCATCCTGCTTACACTGTTACTAATGCAGGTAATTCCATTCCGTTCAAGCTGGCAATCAAGGATCCTCGATACAAGCAATGGTGGGAGATGTTCAAAAACTTGTGTGTTAGTCACAAAGTGCTAGATCACATCAACGATCCTCCGCCTACCATGCCTCATGACTTGTGGACCCGACTCGATGCTTTGGTGATCACATGGCTCTATGCAACCATTCATCCTGACTTGCTTTCGGACGTGTTCAAAACGAATGCTACAACTCTCGAATTATGGACATCCATCGAGTCCATTTTTCGAGACAATAAAATGTCCCGAGCACTTCAGTTACAACAACAACTGCGTTCCCTACGCAAGGGCTCTCTGTCAATCACCGAATATTTTCAAAAGCTCAAAGTACTTTCGGATTCACTTGGAGATATTGATCAGCCCATATCTGATCAAGATCTTGTGCTTCAGGCATTACATGGTCTTCCAGACTCGTTCAATAGCACTATCGAGGTAATACAACATCAAAACCCCGTTCCTAGCTTTTCCCAAATTCGTTCAATGTTATTGTTGGCTGAAAATAGACATAACCAATCCCCCGATCCATCATCCCTCCTTTACACCCAATTCACTACCTCACCTAATCCCGGAAGAGGCAGAAACAGAGGTCGTGGGCGCGGTTATAGCCGTGGCTCCGATCGTGGTGGTCAATTTTCTTATTCTGCAGGTATTCTCGGTGCTCCTCCACCAGCGCAACGCTTCTCTGGTTCTCGTCCCAGCGGCTCCTCCCCGTACGGTTACTCACCATCGCAACATCAATACATTGTTCAGCAGCATCCACAATTGCCTTGGCCCATGGCCCAGCAACCTCCTCGGCCCGTTCCTCATCTCGGCCCAGCTCCACCTCAGCAGCAGCAGCAGCTTCCCGCTCCTATGCAATTCGCAGGAAATATTGGACAACTCATATCGGGCCCATTTTTGCAGCAGCAGCTTCCAGCTTCTCCAGGCCCAATCATTCTTCAAGCACCGGCGGCCCAACAGTACTACTCAGCTCCTTCAAGTTTTCACGGCCCACTACTCCAGCAGCAACTCACAGGCCAAATTGCACAACCACAGTACGTTCCATTTTCAGCAAGCTCACATCAAGTTCCTCAGTCAACTGATCTTAATCAATTATTTTCAACAATGACACTACAAAAACCTCAAGACGGATGGCATATGGATACCAGCGCTACCTCGCACACTGCCTCTCACTCCGGTAAATTTTCTCATGTTACTCCTTGTGTTAATTCTAGTTCAATTATTGTTGGTAATGGTGCTGCTATACCTGTTAAATTTACCGGACATTCCTCAATTGTTTCACCATCTAAATTTTTTAAATTGTCTAATATTCTTATTAGTCCTCATATTATTAAGAATCTAGTCTCCGTTCGTCAATTTACTCGAGATAATAGTTGTTCTGTTGAATTTGATCCATGTGGATTTTCTGTGAAGGACCTTCAGACCAAGGCTCCTATTCTCCGTTGTGATAGGAATGGGGATCTCTACCCTATTACCACGACTACTTCTTCGTCTTCTCTCTCGCCACCCGTCTCCTTGCTCCTTCAGACCGGCGTTCCCTCTACCACTTGGCATCGTCGTCTCGGTCATCCTGGCTCTCATGTTTTTCAATTTCTTCGTTCTAGGAACTTTATTTCTTGTAATAAGGATTTTTTGGATAACATTTGTCATGCTTGTCAGTTAGGAAAACATTTAAGACTGCCTTTTTCTCCTTCCCTTTCTCGCACTACACAATTATTTGAAATTATCCATTCTGATCTTTGGACTTCTCGTATTGTTAGTTCTAGTGTTTACAAATATTATTTGTTATTTTTAGATGACTTCTCTCATTTTTTGTGGGTCTTTCCATTACGTGCTAAGTCCGAAGTCTTTAATTTATTCATCCAATTTCACACTTATGTTCGTACTCAATTTTCTCTTCCGATTAAAGCTTTTGAATGTGATAATGGACGTGAATTTGATAACAAACATTTTATTCAATTTTCTCAAACTCATGGCTTCAAATTTCGTTTCTCATGCCCTCATACCTCTCAGCAAAATGGCAAAGCAGAACGCATGATACGTACTGTCAATAACATGGTTCGTTCCCTTCTCTTTCAAGCTCAACTTCCGCCGTCCTTTTGGGTTGAGAGCCTCCATATGGCAATTCATAGCCTTAATCTACTTCCTACTAAAACTCTTTCTTTTCAAACCCCTTTTGAGCGATTGTTTAATATCTTCCCCACATATGATCATCTCCGTGTTTTCGGTTGCTTATGCTACCCAAATATTTCTTCCACGACTTCTCACAAATTAGCCCCTCGGTCTTTTGCTTGTGTTTTTCTTGGCTATCCCTCGAATCATCGTGGTTTTCGTTGCCTCGATGTATCCTCTGGACGTGTTATTATTTCTCGGCATGTTACCTTTGATGAAACCGTCTTTCCTTACTCATCTTTTCACTCCTCAACTCCCTCCGACTCTCTAGAATTCCTCACCAGCTCCTCTGATGATCTCTCTCCTCTTATACGCTATTCCTCCTCAGTGATCCCTGATCCTTCACCTTTTGTACACGATCTCTTCGCTCTCTTCCTCTTCCATACTTTTTCGATCCTCCCATACACCTGCTTCTCCGACAACTCCATCTCCTACTTCGACCCCTACTCTGCCGCCCTTACCCGCTCCTTCGCCTCGTCCGTCCCATCCCATGACCACCCGGACTCAGACCGACACTATTCGTCCTAGGCGCATTCTTGATCTTCACGTCGCTACATCCTCAATTCCCCCCATTCCCCGCTCTTCTTCTCAGGCTCTGTGTGATCCCCACTGGAAGTAAGCGATGAAAGATGAACTTTCTGCCCTTCATGCCAATGGTACTTGGGATTTAGTTCCTTGCCCTCCGCATGTGAATCTAGTTGGTTCCAAGTGGATATTTCGTCATAAGTTCCGCTCTGACGGACCGCTTGAGCGTTATAAAGCTCGCTTAGTTGCTCAGGGGTACACACAACAGCCTGGTATCGACTATGATGACACTTTTAGTCCAGTGGTCAAACCAGCCACCATTCGAACCATTCTTAGTCTCTCCTTGTCACAGTCCTGGCCTATTGATCAGTTAGACGTTAAGAACGCTTTCCTCCATGGTGATCTTCATGAAGTCATTTACATGAAACAACCCCCCAGCTTTCGTGACCCTTCACTTCCTACCCATATATGTCGTCTCAAGAAGGCCCTTTATGGCCTTAAACAGGCCCCTCGAGCCTAGTATCAGCGTTTCGCCTCCTATCTTCTTTCCATTGGTTTTGTTAGTAGTCGGGCTGACACCTCTCTATTTATTTATCGTCACGGTTCTTGCACGGCTTATCTTCTTCTTTACGTCGATGACATTATTCTTACTGCCTCCTCCCCTACCCTTATGTCCTCTATCACCTCTCGTCTCAGTTCTGAGTTTGCTATGACCAACCTTGGTCCATTGCATTATTTTCTTAGAATCTCTGTTACTTGTACCTCCTCTGGTCTGCTCCTCTCTCAAGAGAAATTCGCTCGCGAAATTTTGGCTCGAGCGAACATGTCCTCTTGTAATCCTTGCATCACTTCAACTGATACTAAATCTAAGATTTCTTCTTCCTCTGGTCCCCCGGTCTCTGATCCCACTCTTTATCGTAGTCTGGCGGATGCCCTTCAATATCTAACTTTCACTCGTCCAGACATATCCTATGCTGTTCAACAAGTTTGTCTAGTTATGCATGATCCTCGTGAACCTCATTTCAATGCCCTAAAACGCATTCTCCGTTATATCCAAGGTTCTATTACTCATGGTCTTCATCTTCGTCCTCCCCCCTCTTTCTCTCTCACGTCTTACTCTGATGCTGATTGGGCCGGGTGTCCAGACACTCGTCGTTCTACTTCGGGCTACTGCGTCTTTCTCGGTCCAAATCTTATCTCTTGGTCGTCCAAACGACAACATGTTGTGTCTCGTTCGAGTGCCGAAGCTGAGTATCGTGGTGTCGCTAATGATGTCGCAGAGTCTTGTTGGCTCCGCAATCTCTTACTCGAGTTACATTGTCCCCTCTCTACTGCCACTATTGTATTTTGTGATAACATTAGTTCGGTTTATATGTCCGGTAATCCGGTTCAGCATCACCGTTCCAAACATATTGAACTAGACTTACATTTTGTACGTGAGAAAGTTGTTGCAGGTCAGGTTCGTGTCCTTCATGTGCCGTCTTCATATCAGTTTGCGGACATCTTTACCAAAGGTCTTCCGTCTGCACTATTTGAGGATTTTCGATCCAGTCTCAGCATCCTTCCCTGTCGAGCTTTCGACTGCGGGAGCGTGTTAGATAACACTATCTTATTATTTGTACTCTGAATAGTTTATCTTGTATTTGTAATTTGTATAAGAGATATTCCTTATCCTGATACTCTTATAACACGTTATAATACATAAAGAGAATAATGAATAATACACACAAATTCATTCTCCAATTCAAAGAACTTTTGGTCCATCTCATTTGTCTCGTTTGTGTAAGTGGAACATTTGTGTTCTTCTTTTCTACCTTCGAAAAGGTTTGACTAAAATTTGCATTCACTGTCAAAAAAAATCCTGTGGAATCATCTATACAATTCCCCACCAAAAAATACTTTCCCGAAAGAAACAAATGATGAGAATATTCAAACTTTAAGGAGCAGATTGATAGTTGAGGAACATATGTATAGTTTTAAGTTTTAACACATGCGGAAGTTGCATACTCGATCAATAAGCTTAAGATACGATTCAAGATCCAAAAGAACGGACGCAAAGAGAACGATTTAGAGTTGATGGGCAATCATCTGAAATGTTGTTTCACATAAGAACATGGGGAGGATATATAACAAAGTCACTCTAGACTCAACCGAGTCCGACAAGGGCCTGGTGAACATTATAAATCCTTAACGCTACTAATATATTTCTCAGAAGATATAAATCAGACCTGGAGGGAAGTATAGTTGCCTCATGTGTTTAATCCATTATTATTTACTAATTAATTAATTAAAACTTTACGACATAAATGTAGCCGTCTTAGCTCAGCTGGTAGAGCGCACGGCTTTTAACCGTGTGGTCGTGGGTTCGATTCCCACAGACGGCGTTTTCATATAAAAGTCGGTGAATATCAGGGGAGGTAGAGAATTGTTTTTTATCAATACCCCATAGTCGTACAAATTGTAATACGCACATGTTATGTCTTGAAAAGCGCCGTACAACATTTTTAATGGTCGGGAAAACTATAATTAATATACCCCTAATTTGACCAAATTTTTGATATCTATTCTTTAAGTTTTTTTTAACTAATTCTATCCTTAAGTTTTTTTTAACTGATACCTACTATCCTTAAGTTTTGTTAACTTGATACGTACACTGATCTTTTAACTTATAACTAAGAGGCCCGTTCGTCAGTTTACTGTTCATTTTTTCATAAATACTCATAATGCCCCCAACTATTTCTAACTAACCTTAAAATCAATACTTCAAATTTTAAAAATTAAAAAAACAATTGAACCACGTCTCCATCGCTCTCTCTTCTCTTTTCATTTTTGTTTATGTTCTTCCTCCATTATCAGAAACATAATCTGAAAATCAAAGGCTTCACGGGTGACCATGGTCGGCGGTTTCACGACAATTTAATCCTTCGTATATCTTGTACAAGAACAAACCAAGTCAAATGTTCGTTCATGTTCTTGCAGAAGGAGAGAGGGTCGCCGGACTGGCTCATCGAGGACGTTGTCTCTGGCAGCTCTACGCCTAGGGTTTGGAGCGCAAGCAAGAAGAAGCCGAAGAACACGAACGAGATCCAGATCGGGTCAACGACACCAAATCTCATCGTTGATTTTTTGCATATTTTATTTTCTTCTCATCCTCTTTTTTTTCTTTTCTATTTCGAGTTTTTGTTGATCTAGATCGATACTTTGGTTGGGAAGTTTTGATTCACAGTGTGGAAATGATAAAATGGGGAGATTGAGTTTTGGAGCTTTGAGTTTTGAGGTTTCAGATTATTTCTGGGTTTTGGAGTGAAGAAGCTGCAAGATATTTAGCGGTTTCAGGTTGAATATGTGGTGAAATTGGAGAAAATGAGATGAAATTGGTGAGACTGATGAATCTGAAGAAATCGATGGATCTGTGGTGAATCTGAGATGGGTACGATTCTGAAAAAGAAGAAGAAGATGTTTTTGGTAGCACATTAAAAAAATTAAGTTAAAAAAATAATAAGTACCAAAATAAAATAAAAAAGCTTTAAATGTATACTAAATTGAAATTAAATAAAAAATCAATACTACAGATTTTATAAATGAAAAAATATTTTTATAAATAAAACTATATTTTTAAAATAAAATTTTCATTTTTAAAAAAATAAATTGATTTTTTGAAAATAATTTGGATTTTTAAAAATAAAATTGATTTTAAAATTATAAATAAAAAATGATTTTTCAAATAATTGTTTTTATAAATTATCTTAATAATTCTGATTTTCAAAAATATAATTTAATAATTCTGATTTTTATAGCCTGCATATTGCATGAACAAAATCATTGCAGATAAGTGTCTCTTTTTCTAGATCGATGAAGAAAGTCATTCTTGAGGCTAGTTTAAAAGTTGAAACATCACCAGCACATAAGTGTGTTGTCGAGTTTGAGTCTTGTGAATGGGAAAGATATGTGTTGGCAGAAGGTGATTCAGTTCCATCTCTCAAACCGTTTAGCTTCCCTCTTCAACGGTAATGTTACGAAAATGAGAATCAATTTAGACAAAACTTATCTGCCTTTTTTGCCACCGTATATATTGCCACTTTTCCTGCAAGAGCATTTTGCAATCCCTAATATCCATTACCTCAGAAATCTGCAAATGCAAGGGAAAAAGGAATGGAGCCATCAAATAAGTCACGATCTGAAAATATATATGGCATGAATCTATCTAGTAACAACTATATAAATGGATAATTAAGGAACCCTCCTGGTCAAAACAAAGTTCCACATGTGCAACTTATAATGTAGTGTCATCTTAAGAGAAATAACAACAACCACGCATATTACAATGAGACGGATAACTCTATAACAAAATGACGAGTCCATTTACAATAAGACGGTCTCAGAGACGATTTTCTCCATTGTTGATACAGCAGCAAAGAGTATTCAATGACAAATAAACAGTGACCTAACCGTATGGCTCACCTCTAAATAGAACCTCCCACACCTCCACATACTTTTTTTTGATCAGCAAAGCAAATTTAGATTAAAGCCTCTTTTGAGGTGAA
>JAYMSV010001469.1:0-12777 GCA_036897745.1 Erodium moschatum | reverse complement strand
ATTCGTGCCATTTTCTTCACAATTTTTCAACCGCCGATGGTGGGCTTACCGCCAACCCTCACCGTCAGCAGCAAAACGCCGACGTTTTCTCACCGTTAGCGTCTTACTGCAGGCTTACCATCCAGCGTTGCTGCTGCTCTTAGGGTGAAGTTTGAGAAATGAGAACTTCTTTATAAATCAATACCAAGACAATTTAATTAGCGTTTGAAGTATATACTAGGGCGTGGACGAGGATAGGGTTGGTGGCAACACAAAACCCGACCCTTAACAGCAGCCATTAGTAACACGAAGACATTAAAATACAAACTAATTAATTACACGAATGAAGAAGAATTAATCAAATAGATTAAAGGTCATAATCATACAATAATTACATTAATAATATCTCTCAGCAGCCATTAGTGATACGAAGAATCACTCTCTCTCATCAGAACTACACTTAGGTATATATGTGCAATATTAATACAGCTATCATTCTCGCAATATCATGCCCAAATCTTAAAAATAAAATAAAAATGATAAGAAGAACTGATGATGCTAATTAAGGAAGCTTCCTATACAAAGAGATGGTTCTGATATTTATTAGATCAAATAATCCGTTGCCGGCCATTGCACGATCTATTTGTATTCAAACACTAAACACTGATTAGTTAGTTGGGATGGATTAGTATTCAATTAGCATGAGATGATCGGAGAATCAAATCTTGGTGACGATTACATCAATCTTTGCTATGAATTTGTTTGCGTGTGAGTATTACGGTTCCAAGTGATTTCAAAATAGGTGTTGAAACGATTTGTTATAGGTTCTGATGCAGTTCAAATCGAAGATATATTGACACAACGGTTAGAGAACCAGAAAATGTGTCAGTGGCTGAATCTGAGAAAACCTTAGCACTTTTCGGGTCGAAACGGGCTCCCGGACAAAACTCATGGCTTTTCCATGACGTACGACGTTTTTCGGCCATCCGAGGTCATTTGGAGGGGAAAATTCATACTTTTAGATCTGAGTGGTTATTTCCTTTTTGTTTAAGGATTTGAGGTTTCCTTTATTCGAATGAGGGGTTTGAGATTTTATTTCCTTATTATGTTAAGACTTTGAGGGTTTAGTTTGCTATATAAGCACATGATGTTTTGATTGTAAATCAGATTCGAAGTAATAAACACAAGATGAGTTACAAACTCAAATTATCTCTTTCGATATTCATTGTGAATCAACGAATTTGATACTATCTCTTTCGCTATTCCTTGGGAATCAACTAATTTGATAAAATAACCCCCCATTTTCCGCTACGCACTCTACATCAGGTTCTAAACGATTTTGTTAAATGTTCAAATATATTTGTGTACAAATTTTAAACATTCACCGGACAACTTATTATGAATACTACATAATGAAATATATTAATACTTTAATGTTATTTAATGTTTCCTTAATGAAAAAAAAAGTAACTATCGGAGGGACGCCTCTCTCTGAAGCTAGCCCTAGCCTTCTTTGCAGTCAGCGGTGTCAACCCTTCTCCGTGAACTGCTCGGCTATCCCCCATTGATATTGCCCGCCCGAAGCCCAATCAACTCCTCCATCCCTCATGTCAAGCTCGCCGGTCACTTATGGCTCGCCCACGGCGTCTCAGATCTCTTCTCCGATTCATCCTCCATCTCCTCTGACTTTTCCATTTATGTATCCATCGTCTTGGCCTTCATCGATGCCTCCTCCTCGATCTATCTCCCGATTTCAGGACATCGTGATCAATTTTTTCTGCTTTGTTTTCTTTGTTTCTTTCCGTTTTGTAAGGTACAAATAATAGTGCAGATTGTGGGACATAGATAAGGAGGAACTTCCTGCTCTCTGATCCAACTCCTCCTTCTCCTGAATGCCTCCTCGGATACCTGGGTTCTTAATCCCTTGAGATTTCCTTAGCGTGACCAGCGAGCATTTGAGGCACCACAGTCCTATCCGAATCGAGTCGGAAAAAGTTTTCGTAGTCTTTGTTGTTTATACAGACCAAGAATTTGGGAAAATGGATAATCCCCTAAGAGTTGGGTTGTTGAAAAATGTTATAATAGCTTGAATCTAACAAAATCGTTTTAAAGTAAAAAATGAAAGATCAAACATGCCGTGAGTTTTAACTGACTGCAACATTTTCATACATATTCTAATTTGTACCCCATAATATAGCAAATAGAAAATAATTAATAACCTACTATAAGACAATAATAGTATTTGTTTTATCAACCCATTATTCTATTATTTCTATATTCTTTTTTGTTGGAGAGATATTTCTATATTGTTTAATTGAATAATTTGCTTCAATATTCTTATCCAGCCTTTGCACAACTGGCATAATCTTCATCAATAATCTTGGTGTAGTAATTAAATTAATTGCAGAATTAAGAAAGAAAAAAAGAGGCAGTGTGTGCATCATGCTCTTAACATACACAAAATAATAATTTCTCTATTTCTATAGGTTTTGTTTTGCCAAGTCAGTCAATAATTAATTCAGGTGAGGTTATATTTAATAATTGGTAATTAAAAAGAAACTGGCTTAACCAATATTGTGAAATAAATCAATACATATGGTCCCCCCATGTAATATATAAATTATAGAGTACTGACTTCTCCATGGAGCATGCAATTAAGGGTATTTTTATTAATTAATTAATAGTATAGTATAATATTGTATTATAATATACATGAGTACCAATGTACCATATATAAATATATAGATAGATGTATACATAATTAAATGAGGTACATAATACAAAGTTCAATAGTGTGTATTACTATTCTAAAGGATATTGAGTTGAGATTTAGGTCAAGATTTGATCCCTATTTTATTTCTATAATGTTGATTTTTGCAAGAGGGGTTTCATGTTATTGTTTGCCTCTACCGAAATGGGAAAAATCATACGCGGCTAATCTTTTTAGTGCATACATATTAAATAGGAGAGTCAAAAAATCTTATATAGTTTTGTAAAATACATTTTTACTTTCGTTATCCATTTAAGTTTCTAAATGTATCCAGTTCCGGTACTTTGTTATTTTTGAAGGATACTCTGGTCGGAGGTTTTGTGATTTGGGTCACTACCGTTTATGTGACCTGAAGCGAGAAATACGAAGTATTCCATGCATGGAAAACTTTCAGAAGTTGTGGTGACTGTGAATGTAGGGGATGGAATCACGAGTTCTGTTACTCATTTGACTGGGAACAGTCTTGATAGACTGATAGACAAGTTCAACCTCTGTCACTTTGGTGGATAGTTCAATCGATTGAAGGTTGAAAACTAAATGTGATATCGTGGTTCAGATGGGAGGTTAGTTTGGATATGATAGTCAAAAATCATCTAGAGGAAATCTTTGGTGTCAAAGCCTGCTTCTAAACATAGAATTTCTCTCTCATCTTGTTGAATACTAGAATGTTGATGAGGGAGGTTTGAAGTGATGTATAACAAAAGGTTGACGTGTCGTAAAACAGTTGAATCAAATGCTTCAAATGTGGTTCTCACTATTTCAGATCAATTGTTGGAGTCCTAGACATGCTTTAGAGGATATAAAAGACATGTTTAGATGCTCAAAAGAATGTGGTGATTTAATATGTGACTCGTCGTAGTAATAAAGTTTTCCACGATACAGTTTGTTTTTCGTAATTCGTTGATTCATTACTGCGTGTATGTTATACCATGCTAATGTGTACAGAAAAATATACTGCAATTTATTCTTATAAATACCACAACAACTTAAAAAGATAATATGAATATAATACATGAGGAAGAAACAGACATAGTTGCCAACTTGCTAAAAATAGTCACTAGCTTCTTTTCAATCCATCTAGATAGATATGGCATATTCCTTGTTTGATTCTTAATATTTCCCCATTAAGACATTCAAACTTTTACATTTCAATTTCATATTTATATATGATAGTGAAAATATATAACACATTGTCTCAACTAATTTGTGAAGTACATATCTCATCAGGACGAGTGGTCAAGACGAGTTCGTAACTCATGCTTATTAAAGATCGAATAATTATAATTTACGTTTAATTCTCGTATGATAGTTAAATGATATCAAAATGAACTCATTTTATATCATTTACAAAATCGTTTTCATCGTATATATTCATGATCTGTAATATCGTTGTCGTGTACTACGTTTGACATCTTCCCCAGTCACGTTACAAAACTATTTTCAACAGAATTTGTTAAAATTATGTTATGACCTTCCCTAGTCACAAACACAAGACCATTTCTGATCTTAGTCTAATCATTACACCTTCTCAACACAAGAAGAGGCCAAAGTTTAGATAACTGGGTTGATGAGTCATATCTTAGTAGCAAATTAAATAAATAATTAATAAAACTCCTAATTTATTCAACATTGAGATCCTAAAAATAGTGCAAATATGTCTACTTCAGCATAGTCTTATTCAAAATATGAGTAACTGAGTTGTCTCCAGGACCCCAACTATATATCAACATCATACAAAGATATTTAGACTCTATGAGATCATAAATTATTGAATTAACAAAAGGAACTACAATATCAAGGCTGTAAAAGCTTTTAAATCAGGGATAATGACATGTTAATGTTGTCTGTATTTTATAATGCGTTGTTAATATTGCGTTTTCTTAGAGCATCTCCCGTCCAAAGCTGATAGGTGGCTCTAAGAGAAGGTAAAAGCAACGATTGTAAGTTGTATGTTGGTGTGCCCGTTATGTGGCAGCTTGGTGTGCATCGGTTGCAAGTTTGTGTGCACCGGTTGTACTTTGGTGTGCACTTTGTTGCACTTTTGGCGCGCACGGTTTGGTTGCACGTTCTGGGCGCATTATGTTGCGTTGCAAGTTTTGATCAGGGGTCGGTAATTTATGGTCTAACTTGTCTGTAGTCTGTAATATTTACCGTTATGCTTATGCGATCAACGGTTGTAAGTTGTGAAAAATCGTTTGTATGTCTTCACCGGATGATATATAAAATCCAGCAATACTCATTTCCTCACAAAAATAAAACTAATGATGCAATAAAAAAAGGTATAAAACATGTTACAGATATTGCAAGTATATGCTATCTTTATCCCTTCTAAGTTTTGGATCCTTCATTTTTTTTATCAGCAAAAAGTATATGGAAAACTATATTAGTGTTTGACTCAAGCACAAAGTCAAGTGATTAAGACCTATACATAACATAACAAAAACGAACCATTGACAATTCAATCAAGACCTATACATAATATAACAAAAACAAACCGTTGACAATGCAAACATAGTTTATTTTATTCAAAAACAGAGTTGACATAAACCTCAAAGTCAACTTGTAATATAATGGACAGTTCAAATAAGAGTGAATCATAGTATATCCATACTAAGACAGTAAGACTAATTAAAGAAATGGTATGTCCTGGGGTGAGAGTTAACCATGTTCGTAGAGAAACCAATCGAGTAGCTCATGAATTGACTCATAATGCTTTCAATTGGAATCATAATGTATTGAATTCGAATCGGTTGCTAGACTCCATTCGGGGGCTTCTGGCAGCTGATGTTGAGTAATGAAAATTTGATTTACCTCAAAAAAAAAATGGTATGTGGTACTTGTCTGCAAAGTTATTAACTAATTACAGAAGAACATGGTTCAAACAAAATATCCACACCCTCTAACCTATAATTCTCCAAATCTAACTCCAAGAACTGGTGCATTCGTTAATCGTTACTTCGAATCACTTAAATAGATGGTTCAAACGTATTAAGACTATGTAGCATTCTTTACCCGATTGTCACTAAACGAAGATCGTCATCGCTGCTCGTTGTCTGATAGCTGCTCCCCGAGACCTTGCTGTGCAAGTCTGTAATATAGAACACCCATGGTTGTCATGCAGGCTCTGCACATGATCATAAAAAAAAAACTCGAATTAGTGAAAACACTCAACAATTGAATCTAGTAGCTCAGTTTTCGCGCTGTGCTGAGAAAATATCACTCAGCTACCCTTAAGTATGCACCTTTCTAGGTCAACTACCCCTAAGTTCAAAAAGTTTCTAACAACCCCCTTCAAAGTGAAATGACGAAAATACCCTCATGAGGATGGTATTTTCGTCATTTAGCACCCAAAATGTTGACGGAATTGGGGTAAATTTAGACTAAAAAATTTTAAGGGGGTCGTCAAATGCTTCAACTACCCCGACTAGGTTCAAAAAGTTGTTGACAATCCCCTTCAGCATGGAATGACAAAAATACCCTCATGAAGAGGATTTTTCGTCATTTTAGTAGCCAGAAGTTGACGGAATTGGGGTAATTTGAGATTGGAGAAACTTAAGGGGGTTGTGAAAACTTTTTGAGCTTAGGATTAGTTGGTTGAGAAAGGAGCGTACATAAAAGTAGCTGAGTGGATTATCTCTAATTACTATATATTATATTATTATCCATGATAAAACAATAAAGATTTAGATAGCAATGGGGGAGAGATCATTACATGATAGCTATGATGAGAAGTATCTTTCTTGGATCCATCCTTGAGGATTTTTGTCTTTGACGACTTTCTGAAACATCTTCTGCATCTTTACGTGGGGGAGCGGTCACTGGTAGAGTCGGTAATGCACTTGACCAGAAAGGAAGCAATGCTCTGAGAAACTTATGGTGGAACGGACCTACAACAAGAATCCAATGAAGTGATTTAATTTAGGATTAATTACACCTAGCTACACTTAAGTTCTGAATTCGTTTTGCAGCTACCCTAGGTTTCGAAAAAAAATCACGTAGCTCTTATTCGCTAGAAAATGACGAAAATTCCCTTGATCCTGATATAAAAGACTCCATAAATACCCAAAACATTTTGATTAGAAGTAAAAAAAACAGTTGAGTAGATGTAAGAAGACTCCTTAAAAGACAAAACTATTAAAAAGACAGGAAAAAATGATATTTTGTCAGACCAGGGTCAAGGGCGTTTTTCGTCATTTTATGAACCAAAAAACCTTAGCTTTGTTCCTACGGTATATATCAGTTACTCGCCTCTGCGACTGTACTTTTTACGCTTCCCATCCTCGTCATCTGTGTGATAAGAATTTTCCTGCCTGTCCACATGGAAGGCACCCTTTCGAGTTGTAGCACCAGGCTGGGTTTACATTTCAAAGAACAATAATCATCAGAAAACAGAGCAAATAAGAAACAAATTCAATGATAATTTCAAACAAATAGGTCGAATATCTCATTTTTAGAAGAAAAATCCTTACAACGGGACTCGGGTTTTTTGTGAAACTTGATTCTGAAGTTGACCCATCAATCTCGGCAATACCTGTTCCGCCTACTGTTGGATATCCTTGGGTTGCATCGGTTCCATCTCCAACGATAGATCCATTTGTAGAGACATAAACCAGAGGGTCTGAGTCAAATGCAGGAGGAGGGCCACGAAATTCAGGCAGTGAAACTGGATGGTTTCCAAACAAGTTCTTTTCCATACCGGTCTGAAAAATATTAGACAAGTCATAAAAATATAGATTAACTTATTGAGAGTGATGCAAGAGTACTGGCTCTGAAGCTATCAGGTTTGTGATACCCTTTTTTTTATTGGAAAGAAAACAGGGAATCCTACTCTAGCCTAGTCTAACCTCCACCCACACCTGCTCCCAAACAGGTGTACCCATTGGGGTTTGAACCTGTAACCTCAAGGAGGTGAGAGAGCTCCCAAGTGGCCAGGTTCGAGATACCCATGAAAAGAACCATGCATCAATTTTCATGCTATAGACCAAAGCTTGCTTATCCAACTAGTCAAACACTTGAACTTGGGATCTGGGTTCAATTTCCAACAGCTGACCTCTTTATTTATCTCCACTTCACAACTTATGTTGGGCCTCTCTCTATGCAGCCCTTGTTGGGCCTCTCTCTCTATGCAGCCCTTGTTGGGCCTCTCTCTATTCAGCCCTTGTTGGGCCTCTTGCAAGGTGAGGGTCAAGTGACAAAATTTATAGCTCTCTTCTACATAAGGGAGCCCATTTCTTAGTTTGATACATCAATCTTTGAAATAAAAAATGTTTGGAGCTTCCTTACTTCTACACAAGTAAGGTATTGAACCCAATATCTTTGATACACCTGATTTAGTTGATAAAAAAAATCACGCTACAGATGATGCAACATCAATGATTTATAAAATTGATTGAGGTAGTTTATAACATGATCACTGAGACTTTTGAGATGCCAACGAGAGTGTTCACTTTAACTTAAAACTCACCTGTATAATAGCTTCCTTCAGTTTCGAATGAAGAAGAGATGCAGAATCTTTTATGCTCTTAGGAGGCCATATCTGCATCAACATGGCACCATAAGAAATGAGCTATGTGATACAACAATTATTTCCAAGAAAAGTTCAGCATCATTACCAACAGAAAAATTGATCACTGTGTATTTAAAGTAGATGATGAGTGAACCAAAGATGCTTATTTACAAGTTCATGGCACTTTTTGCAATTATCAAAGAAGAGGGCTACAAGTTGCAAAAAGTGAATATCTAAAGGTACTTTTTTTACAATTATCCCATAATTTTATCTGCATTATGGACGTATCATTTGAGACCTAGAGTAATAAGGAAACGATGAAAGGTATGAATAATCTTACCGAAGTTGAACACAAAGGGCATACATATCCTGCCGGTGCAGTGTGCGGAGGAAAACTTTTGATGTGAGACGCCAAGCAATTTGAGTGTATAACATCTAAAATTAAAATTAGAATAAATCAGATGCAACATGGAAAGGTTTTCTAAAGCTTGAAAGTAGAAGGTAGCAACTACATCTTTTAAAACCACTCACGCAAGCAACCCAATCGAGTGGTTGAAGAATTTGTTCCATCCTCGATCAAATCTTGACACTGGCAACATTTTGGAGGCCAATCGTAATCTCCATCTATTACCCATTCTGAATAAGTTTGTATCTACAAGATAGCATCAGGACAATTACACAAAAATAATCTACAGTGACGTCCTAGCAAGAACTTCCTCGCTTACCAAACCACACAAACATAGCAGATACATTATACATTCTTTATAGGGAAAGTTACACTTAACTACACCTTTTCACGTTTTTCACCTAGCTCACACCCAGGCGACTTTTTTAGTTCGGTGTAGCTAGGTGGAAAATGTATATATTTAGGTGTAGTTAAGTGTAATGTTCCCTTCTTTATATTGATAATCTTCATATTTATCAAAAAATGAAAATCTCCAGTAACAAATAAATAGTTTGGAATACACATTAAGCCATCACATAACAAAAAAAGGGACATAACACAAAATTGAACAGGTGCCTTCGTGAAGTTCAAATATACAAATGTATATTTTAGGGGTAACTTCATTAACACCCCCCCTTTGACCTTTGTTTCTAACATACACACAGTAAAGGTGAGGCGTTATCATCATTTATCATCAAAAAACCCCGGATTTGGGTCATTTTGTCCCAAAAAACACTGATAAATGAGAAAGGTGCTAGTGCCTTTCTAATAAAACCATCACCTTTTCTGTGTAAATCCGAGTGTTTTTTATTACTACGAAAGGTGGGAGTGTGTTATTGATAACCCGTCGCCTTTAGGGGGAACTTTTGATAGCGACAGGTCAAAGTGGGTACGTAAATAACTAAATAGCGTTTTCCCCACGTTTTATGCTCTCTTGAAAACTTCATTCATGCTCCACAATAATCTACATTGTTATAAGCAATGATTGGTAGCGTCTTAACTAAAACTTGAAACGGAAAAAGGAGAAAAGGACCAATAAAATAACATATCTCATTTCGAATAAGAAACACATAACCTGTCTAGTGTCTACCTCAGTTCTTCGTATGCATTGTTTTGCATCTCTTCAAGAAACAAAAGTTAATGGTTTATGCTAATACTAACTTCTGAATGCTTACTTAATCCGATCAAAGCAACCTTCACACCTATCTATTTTACATTCATTTACCAAACCACAAAGGAAATACATCAAGCCAGAATGCAAGCCAAACACATTAAAGTTCAACAATGAAACTCACCACACATATCTGATGCTCCGGGAAGCAGATACATTCTCCACAAACTGGAACCTTATGCACAAAACAATACAACTTTGTAGCCTGAAACTCCAACAACACCCATTAGCCTTCTAATTTCAGTAAATTAAACATTTCCCAAATACAATCACCAAGTCAAGATACTCAATTATAGATAATATGCAACAAATTTAGCATAAAGCAGCACAGTTCGATCAAACACACAATACCCATTTCCGATAAATCAATAAAAAAAATCAAGGAAAAAAAAACCCAATTCCAAAATGCACAAATATGGATTGCCCCAGATTGCGATTCCTAACTCGATCAGATCTAACCTTGGGACAATGAATTGATGAAATTGAACTGAACCCGAGTGAAGAACAAAAGGGAAAAACACACTGAAACAGATGAATTGAGCAGCGATTAGCACAGGCTGAAAGAGATACCTTTCGGCATTTGCAGACCACCATTGCTTGTACTGGTCCGAACCCACGAAACTGATCGGGTCAAAACAACGAAGACCAGTTGATTCCGAAGGTAATTTTCGGGAACCGCAGTGACGAAGAGACTGGGGCAAGCACGAGAAAGAGAGAGAGATCGGCAGAGAAGACGATCTCTCGAAGACGTTGCTATGGCGTCCAAATCGAAGCTACGTTTCTTCCCAAACAGAGTTCGAAGTCTGAAGAGAAAGCCCCCCTTCGAATTTGCAGACTTTAACGGGCCGGACTTTGAAAGCAATCAGTCCCTTCCAATTTGGGCTTTTGTAAATGGGCCATAAATGGGCCTGGACGAAACCCACTGTTTTGCAGACCCTCCAGATATTCATGACACACCAGTGATTTTCTTGTATCTGTCCTTTGGTGTCTCCGGCAAGAATCCCGGGTGATAGTTAGACCTTCCACAGTGGAAGTCAATTCCTGAGGTCGAATTTATGGGTTTAAATCAGGTCGGATTTGACAAATTCTGCAGTAGAGTGTCGGATTCGGAAGATCAAATCTGATCAAAATCACATGTAAGGAGAAGATTCGTTAAGGGAGGAGAAAGAATCGTGAGGGAGGAGAGAGATAGAGAGAATAGTGAATCGGATGAGAGGTTTCGACGGGCGATGAATATGCAGACTCGGAGGACGTCGAATCGTCAGGAGAGAGAAAATCGGAATCGAAACGTCAGCAAATCCTTTTTTTCGTCACCTTCGACGATCCTTTCGATCTCCACTGTGGAAGGTTTATTATTATGCAAGTCTATTTACATCGTGTCAGAATTGTATAACTAAAAGATCAATCTTGTCATAACCTTTACAAACAGTTGTTCATCCCAGAAAATTTCCAATGTGAATCCATAATACTTCAACGGATTATATCTCTAAATCGTTGGTAAGTGAACATAGCATCGGATATCAATTTCCCAATATCTGATGATACAAAATATATCCTTTTAAATGAAAGTGGGATTGATGGGACAAATTAGATGAAGTCATGTAGTAGTTGAAACTGGAGTGTCAAGCAATTTCTAGTGAGCTTCTTGAAGCTTCCATGGAGGTTTTCAAGTAAGTATAGATGGGCTTACCATGGAGGAAAGATTGAAACAATTGACAAGAACATTAAACTAATGAATTAAGACAATCACAAATCTAGGTATCTATACTTTAATTCATAGTGATTATGTAAGACATGACTTCATCTCTCTGCAGACAGACTCTACTACTAGTAGTAGCAGCCCTAATTAGTACCACTACCTCAACTTGTTTAGGAAACTAGTTTAAATATTCAAAACTCCAATAATAATAACAATATCGCTCCGATTGGTTGAGTTATAGAATTCGTTTTCATTTTATACTCGAGCTTACTATCTATGTTCGACCCAACTAGTAGTTGAGTATTTGTAAGAGTGGGCAAAAAGATCGAAAAAAAAAAGAAAAAAAAAACGATGGTCAATCCAAACTGAATGATTTTTTTACCGAATCAGTCAGTTGAAAACCGACATCAAATTAAGTGAATCAGATATCATCATCCGAAGTTTGATTTTATTTTTTTAAAACAAATCAACATTTAATCAATCATAACCAAACTACCTCTTCATAGGCACCGGTCACCGGACTTTCACTCGTGCCCGTAAAAGGACCCGGGTTTTTGTCATCCGTTCTAAGCAAATTTCTCGATGAGTCTATCCGATATATATATATACTACCTTAAACGTTTACATTATGTGACAATCTATCCGATAGTTGAGTATTTGTTTGAGTTTCTCTAATATCTTGGAGTAATCTTTAGAGTTGCACGTGGAAGGCATGGATTGGATGCAAGCATTAGAAAGTCTTTTAATACACACGTGCACATTCACTTACTTTATACAATTAATTATACTTTGAAGCTACCTAGTTAGGTACACGGCATGGGTTGTATTGAGTTATGGCCAAAAGCTAAAAGATGAGACAGCCTTTTATTCAAAGATAACGTTCCTAAATAAATATTTATTTTCTAATTTATTTACCGTCATACTCAAGGGCGGAACCAAAAAAAAATAAAATAAAATTCAGAGTGTTCTTGTGGTGAATCGAACTCAAATTCTTTTGTAAATATTCAAGACCCTTGTATCATCACACCAAATTCTCAAACGTTAGGTTGTTTCACTGTGTTGTATCTGATTCCGCCCTGGGTTATACTCCTATTATCTATTTATAGAATTTCGATAAATGTATCTTTTTATATGTTTACTAAAAATATGGAATACGCACGTGGCAAGCAAGTCCGGAACTGCGAAGTGGCGGGAGCGGAAACAGCGG
>JAYMSV010001468.1:0-12778 GCA_036897745.1 Erodium moschatum | reverse complement strand
CTGGTTTAATATAAAATCTAAATTATAAAAAAAAATCTAGAATCAATCGTAATTGATATGATACGAGTTTTTGTTGCAATTGATATGATTTATAATTTGAAGAATGCAATTGTGTTAGAACTTGATAGTGGAATATATATGTTCTTGTGGCTCTGCTCAACTTGAATGAGGATCATGTCGTGGCTCACATAGCTACAGCTATTAGAGAAGCCTTGGAGTGGATCATAGCGCAATCGTGGACAAATGTTCGGGTTCGATGCGATGGTCAAATGGTGGTAGAATATATTCAAAAACCTATTAAAGCGTTTGCAAATGGAGTCGGTTATGGAAATCGAACTGGCGAAAATCTAGGTTTTCGTTTTTCCTCCATACAATTCTCTCTCTACGTCGACCCTATAGATAACTGACTCAGTCCACTTTATTTCCTCACTCCTCTTTTCATATTTGCCGATTTCGTTCATAATCGCCTAGTCGAAATTGACGTCCATTGTTAGACATTGTAGAATCGACCCCACCCCGTTGTGGATGCTCTTAGTAATGGTTATAGTCCTTATAGTCTCGAGTTTGTACGGTATTCAGCAAACAAGGCTTCCCACTAGTTAACATTTATCCGTGAGTGATCGGAAATTATTTCTCCATACATAGTGTTTTGATTAACGATGTGTAATAATATCTCATTTTTTCCTTAAAAGTTAGTATGTAAGGTCAATTTGAAAATTATGATACTATTATTGACTTGCGATGCCGTGTGGAAAGAAACACATAGATGGTGAAATGATGGGTTGGCTTTTGAGTTTGAGATGGGGTTGGAGGAACAAGATCGATGCATGAAACATACACATAATTCATGTCGTGTAATGTTATCCAAGGTTATGTTTGGTCGATTTTATTCATGTGCCGTGAGGCTACCAAATTTGAATATGAGAAGACAGGCCGAGGATCTGAAACCTTAAAATCAAACATCACTCACTAATGCACACATACATAGATACACTAGACTAACGTAGAAGCTTCACCAACATGTCCCTTAAGTAGGGGCATTTTTGTCAAATACACTTTGTAACGTGGACTAATCTTAATTTCTTCTAGTTTTGCTTGCTGCCTTGGAGCGGTCCTGTTGTCACGTCAACATACACACTTAATTGCAAAATCAGAAATATTAAACCATATCATGCCACTTGTTTCATTTCAACATAACATCACAAATAATAGAGGCACTACATGTATATGTAATGTATCAACAAATTACCAAACTATAACATATGTGATCAACAGATACCGAAACTTATCTGGAACTATGTATGGAAAAATTCTGGCTCTAGCGAGACAACACCCACAAACACTAATCGTCATCTTGACTGTGGCTCTCTCTTTACGGCTTTTTTCTCTTTATCATTTTCTCCTCCGTTCTTTTTCATTGCCCCTGTGGAATTTACTCGCTCTGTCTCCTGGTTTAAGGCCAACATAGTCGAGTTTTGACGGCCTTTTGTGTCGCGTTGTGGTGGGGTGTTCGTCGTTGAAATATGGACGCCATAAGTGACTTTTAGTGCAACAAGGTGGCTCAAAGACTATCTGGTTCGGCTAGCAGTATCGGCGTAATATTAACTCAAAGAGGGAATCGAGACGACCCCTACAGATCCAAGTTATAGTCTATGCACAATCGAGATCGTGGGCGCTTGTATCCTCTTTTCTAGTTTTTGCTTTTGTAGTGCTCATAGTGTGTATGGATATTATGTAGATCAGTTCTACGGGTCCAGAATACTGGTTTATGCCTACCCTACAGTAAGGTCTTGGACTATAATCAGGGATCCAAAATTCCAAAGTATTTGATCCTTATTCTATGAATACTTTGAACCACTTATTTATGATTATCCCTAGATATCAATTGCAAACATGACTTTAGTCGAAGATTAAGATTAAATACTTTAATCAATGTTGAGTTGGTCATATCCTATCCATTGAACATTTCACACCAATAAAGTTGCTGTTTCAATTATAAAATCCACTACCTTTAGAAAAAATAAAAATAAAGGTGCCCATGTCATGCAATTATTTTATTACAAAAATAAAGGCTTTTCTTCTCATGCAAATCCACACCTTTCCGTGCAACCCAAGCAAGTGTGCGCAAGCATATGTGAAGTGAGCACTGCATAGACAGATAGAGCATAAAAGCATTCCATATTTGAGATGGAGAAGAAGCGTAAGCAAATTTATATGCACAAGGTATCAAAAAACGTGAAGGAACATTGGATAAGCCAATACATATAGTGATGCCTGTAAAGTCATATCTTTATTCCCACCCAAAATCCAAATATCCCAATTGCGTTTTTAGGATAATAATAAAAAGTATATTATTGAGGTATTTGATTTTTCCTTTTGTAATTTGGAGTCTTATTCTCTAATAATTGTAAAAAAAAATTGTTGTTTTGTTACAGTTTGTTACCTTTACATTCAGATATTTAAAAATAATAACTAAAAACCTAAAAATTCATAACGATTAATCTTCTATTCGTATTGTGAATAAGAAATTTAAGAAATATGTAAATTTATATTTTTTATTTTCTTATTATTATTTTTTATTTTCAAGTCATAAAGATAATAAAAAAGTTATTTTGAAACAAGTTAGTTGCATGATTAGGGGTGGTTCCATATTTTCTCCCGAATGTATTATTCTGAACATTTTTTCTGATTTTACTCGGCTGACATGTTTTGTCTAAACACACACGATGATTCCTCGATAAAAACCTTTAAAAAAGATAAGGATGATGTCAGATAGCCGAGGGGGTTCCCATAAAATTTTTTTGTTATAACTATAGAATTCAATTACACAATATAATAAAATAAATACTTTAAGATATTTTTTTTTACCATTATCTTTTATTTGGTATGAGATATTTATATATTGATGATAAACCCATGTAGAAAGATGGACCAAGAGTGAGCTGGACTGTGCATCTAATCTTATAGTTGTGGTGGACACGCGTCCATAGCCCAAGTGGTTCCATTTATGTACGGACGGGTTGTGACCATTAATGAAAGAGCCCATATGCATACATATTATCATAAGCTGTCTTCGTCTCATCATCAACTCCTTTCCACGTTAATGTTTTTAATAAACAATGTATATATCAAGAAGACCAAGTTAATGGTATTAAATTATTAATAGTATTTATCCAAAATTGTGTCTACAAGATGCAAAACTTAAAAAAAAAAAGGTTGAATTGATAGACAAACTTTTTCTTAAATATGTTTTTATGAGCCGACAAAAATTTTAAATCATACAATAGGTTGAACTAGTTCTGAATTATATTGAAAGACTAATTCAATTAGAAATTAGTTTAATCATTAACAACTATTTATAACTTTATATTCAAAACATTTTAGTTACTTTTTCTTATTTCCAACAATCATTTTAATTTATACTCGAAAATTTTTAGTTGTTTATTTTATATCTATACATGGTGTTTTAAGAGTTACAAGTTAGTCTTTGTAATATAGGATAATTGATAAGCGATTTAATTTTGTGTATTAATAAAAAGAAATATAAATATAATGTGTGTTTTGAATTAGTTATAAGTTATTATTATTTTTTTGTTTTGTATTAGATTGTTATCTTATATTTTATTACAATACATTGTCTATAATGAAAATGATCCGATTATTGTTGTAAAAAATCTTAGTAATCTTCATAAAAAGTTAATTTTGTAATTTTTAAAGTAAAAAAATGCAGAACAACGACCTTGAAGAATGATTGTCAACCTTATACTTTTTTTCAGTCAATTATAACAAATTTTAACGATTTTTTTCTTAAAAAAAGACTCACACAAGGTATTATAAAATCAATAAAAACATACAATATCTCCAAACACTACAAAAATATATGGTATATTTCAGTCATTTTCCTTTAAAACAAAGGATAAAAATGTAAAAACGCGCGTAGTCGGTGACTAACCGCGGGTAACAACTAACCGTCACGGCGCGGAGTCTGATGCGGCCACGTGGGCATAAGAACGGTCAGGTCAGGAAGCCCAAAACGACAGCGTATTATGCGTTCTAGTCTGATCCGTGACCCGAAAGGTTCTACACATTTACTCCTCTCTCCCCCAACCTGTTTTTCATTTTTCTTCTCTCCGTTTCTCTGTAACCTTCGTGTTTTTTTTTGTTTGGCATCGTTGAAAAGACCACGATTCTTCTTATTTCTCCAAAATCCCCAACAACCCTTCTGTTTATACGTGTCTATAAATCATGGGCTGTTCTTAATTTCTCCTCCCATGGTTCGGAGTCTTCAAGGTTGGGGCTCAGATTGAGGTTCCGGTCGTGTGCCCTTCGGAGATACATCTGAAGAAGAAGAAGCTTCGGGTTCGAAACCATGGACGATGAGTACGCTAAGCTTATCAGGAGGATGAACCCACCAAGGTTAATTTCATCTTCTCTGTTTTTTATTTATTTATAATTTCTTCTAATTTTCTATCATGGGTTTCTGGATATTCGAGCTAAGGTGTTCGTGTTTGTGGGTTTCTCTCTTCCTGAAATTTACTTGGAAATTCATGAGCTATTTTATTCCCTTAATTTTGTGTTGTGGATAAAATAATTTTATAATTGCATTCTGAATTTGCATATTTGACCCCTTTTAGCTTTGAGTTGTAGTAGAAAGTACAAAGATTAGAATAGGTAACCTTATCCTTAATCATATATATATATATATAATTAATGTCGTTTCTTACACAAGCCTTGTTTAAAGATGAACACTGTTACATATTTTACTGTCCTTAGTAGTAATGGAAAGACAGAAATAATGGATTGGAAAAATAGAGTAATCATTTATGGGACAAAGGGAATTTGAAAGTGCTAAGCAATCTTTACAAAAAAGAGAGAGGAGTATACTAGAAGTTTGATATGGACAGTTCTTTTTCTCTTGTTTTTATTATTACAATATGAATATATACATGTATAGGCGCACTACTGTAAACCGTTCTTAAAATGTAAATTGTAAACTCATGTGTGACCATTAGATCAAGTGGATCCAATGGCCCTTGCTTTTTAGGGGTTTTTTAATAATAAAAATAAATTCAAGGTTCTGTATATTTACAATTCATGCCATTAATATATATACACACATTTTTTAAATTTGAACCATCTATTATACTTGGTTTACAATTTACATTTATGGTTGAGTTTACGGTTGATTGTATGCAAATATACTTAGATGTAAACCAATTCTTATAATACAAACTAAGAACCTATCTCGGCCATTTGAGCTAGTTCAATGGATGGTTTAGATTTAAAAGAATCATTAACGGCATGAAGCGTAAATGTGCAGAACTTTGAATTTGTTTTTATATTTAAATATCCCTACATGGCCCGTTGGATCCACTTGATCTTATGGCCCAGATGAGTTCTTAGTTTGCATTTTAAGGTTGGTTTTATCAAGATAGTATGATTTTGTTAGTGCATGTTTTTTGTCTCATCATGTGTGTGCTTATCGGATATGCCTGTTCTATTGCAGAGTTGTGATTGACAACAATGCATCTGCGGATGCAACTGTTATCCAGGTACGGATTGTTCACAGCTGTATTTAACGGATTTTTATTTATTACTGTGTTCTAATTAGGTTTTGAAATTGACATGATTCTATGATGTGAAGGTGATGTCAGTTTGTTCTGAGAGTTTATGGTTTGTGTTCAGGTGGACAGTGTCAACAAACATGGGATTCTGTTGGAAGTTATCCAAGTGCTTACGGACATGAATCTTGTGATAACTAAAGCATACATCTCATCGGACGGTGGTTGGTTCATGGATGGTAGGTTCATAGTTTAACTTTGTAAATTAAGGTCTTGGAACTTCTGCTTTAAGGTTATCGTCTTATTCTGTATCCTTTTCTCAGTGTTTAACGTGACCGACAATGATGGCAACAAAATAAGAGACAAGGAGCTTCTTGATTATATCCAAAGGGTAAGAACTGGTTCACAGCTAATGCTTTTGTTTATGTGTACGTGTTTGCTAATGATGGCAATATAATAAGAGACAAGTAATAAATAATTGAGGTTTTAGCTGTTTCCTTGTATGGAATTGAGAACTTAGGTTAAACCAAGTTCACACTTAAATTAGATACATTGGTTAAAACCAAAGGCAAAGAAGTTTCTAATTTTACTTTCTTCATTTCTCACACAATTTGATAGCAAACAAAGTAAGAGTTGTGTCCATTTTTTTAGTCGATGGAAGATACATAAACATGGTGGTGTCAATGCTTATATATTATGCAACAATACCTTTCAACTTTTGTAGATTGAAGTAATATACATAGTTGTGTGCATATACATGGACCCATGTCATAGATAGCAAAGCGAGGTCTCAATTTCCTTCTACAAAACAATAAGACTCCCATTTGACAATTTGGAAAGAATTGAACATTCAAACTTATGCACTGGACTTTCCAACCTTTTCCTCATGAGCTCCTTTGTGCCAACTACTCAACTTTTTTTTCTTTTCAGCAAGAAAGCGAGAAAATCTGACCACCAGGCCAACCCTAGTGGGCCAACTACTCAACTTGTTATAACTAGCTTATGGAGGTTGTCATAATTTGCTTGATGAACTAACTAAAATTGAAAACGGGGACTTAATTTTGAACATACGAAGTAATAGCAAAGCAAAACCATCGACAATAAGTATTGGATTTTCTTAAGCTCGAATATTGCCAAATTTAATGCAAATGATTCCTAAGATATATCTTGATACAATGAACTTTGATTTCAAGATATGCTATCATTAATGCTTCTACTACATTCTGCAGAGGCTTGAAAGCGATGCAAGTTTCTCTCCCTCACTAAGAGAGTCTGTCGGGGTGATGCCCTCAGAAGAGCACACCTCAATTGAACTCACCGGTACCGACAGACCCGGTTTGCTCTCAGAAGTATGTGCGGTTCTTGCAGACCTTCATTGCAATGTGGTAGATGCCGAGATATGGACACACAACGCCAGAGCCGCTGCTGTTGTTCATGTCACGGATAACACAACAGGTTGTGCAATCAAGGATCCGAAACGTCTCTCAACAATAAAGGAATTGCTTTGCAATGTTCTCAGAGGGAACAATGACTTGAACACAGCAAAAACGATGCTTTCTCCTCCGGGAGTTAAGCATAGAGAGAGAAGGCTACATCAGATTATGTTTGCTGACAGGGATTATGAGAGAGTCGATAGTGCTGTAGTAAGGGGGGTTGATAAGGGCTCAAGACCTCATGTATCTGTGTTGGATTGTATCGAGAAGGATTATACGGTGATTACTATGAGGTCGAAGGATCGACCGAAATTGCTGTTTGATATCATTTGTACCCTGACGGACATGGAGTATGTAGTCTTTCATGGAATGGTCAACACAGGCGAGAAGGAAGCTTATCAGGTAAACAATTTCTGCATGAAAGTTCTATCAAATAGAGATATCATTGCTAGTAATTTCAGGGATAATTGCAAAGACATCCAGAATTTTCACCTTCCTTGACTTTTTGAGGAAGAAAATTAAGGGAGGTGGAGACTCAGGATTTTTTGTTTTTTTACTTTTTAATTTAAAGTGTTAAGGGAACAATTGTCATTTTGAAACAAATTGATGTTAAGTGCAACAGAATTTGCGATTATCCCTAAATGTTATACTTCATGTGACTGTTAATTGTTTCACTGTTATCTTTGCTCATTAACCTTCTTAATATTGCATGATGTCTTATGGTATGGTTATTATTTTTGGGGAACATTTAAGAGGATAATGCCTTTCGATCAGCTGGGAATTATATGATCTTTACTATGCTTCGTTTAATAGTGTGGTTTTGTGAGATTATTCTTTGTATTAATGAGCAAAATAAAGGATTGAAATGATATTTTTATAAAATGAATTTACAAAAACTAATAAAAATATAGTCTAGACTTGCACATTCAAGATGAGTAAACACTTTGGGTTCCCCCGTTAGGCTAGGGATGTTTTGCTATCCCTAAAGCCAATTGTTTGTGCTCTATTTTACATGATGAATCGGTTTCATGTTATGTTGTTGTTATTTATGACTTTCATTTAACGGGGCAAATGCTCTTTTGGTCATCTAGGAGTTCTATATACGACATGTTGATGGACTTCCCATTAGCTCGGATGCTGAAAGGGAACGTGTTATGCAATGTCTTGAAGCAGCCATTGAAAGGCGAGCGTATGAGGTGCCTAAACTTTTATCTGTCTGTCCCATGAATACTGGTTTAATATGCTTGGCAACTGTATGCTAAAGACTTGTTGCTCGGCCATGCAGGGGTTGGAGCTGGAATTGTCCGTTGAAGACAGGGTCGGGCTCCTCTCGGACATCACGAGGATATTCAGGGAGAACGGGATGTGTATTAAGAGAGCGGAGATTTCAACTAAGTGCGGGAAAGCCAAGGACACTTTCTACGTCACCGACGTGACGGGGAGCCCCGTTGACCCCAAGATCGTGGAGTCAATTTGCCGACAGATTGGACATAGCGCCCTGAAGGTGAGACACAAGGCAAGTGTAGCACAACAGCCTCCTGCTCAGGAGACTTCCATGGGATATCTGTTTGGGAACTTCTTCAAAACCAGAAGTCTTCAGAGCTTTAAACTCATCAGATCTTATTCGTAAATATAAGGTAAATTGTCTTCGCAGCTCACAGACTTAGTGCATAGATATGCTCTGTAGTGTGGATAAATAGTTTAGACCTGCCCATATCATGTGGTGACACAGAAATTTAGTGCTTTTCTTTGTGTGCATAGCGTAGAACTTTTCTGTAAATGTGTATAGTTTAGTGTAAGCAAGGGTTGTATATAATAGCACTACAGTCTATTGTTGTATATATATCAGATGTGAATATCAAGATTATGGAAAAAATTAATATTTCGATTAGATTAAATGAAACATATGATTAATTAAATAGTGAAAAGTTTCAAAAAAAAAAATTAAATAGTGAATTGTCAACTTACAAGACTATGGCGCCTCGAAAAATAAGTCCGACATTTAGTCTAATTCATTCTTGTCATAACAAAGTCGATATACTATAAAGAACAGAATTCGAGTTGAACCAATTAGTCTAATTCATTCTTGTCATAACAAAGCCGATATACTATAAAGAACAGAATTCGAGTTGAACAAATTTTTCCAATGTTAAGTTTAAGATACTTCAAAACTTAACATAAAGATCCTCCAATTTTTCCAATCTTAAGTTTAACATACTTCAAAACTTAACATAAAGATCCTCTCTAATTGGGGCGTTAGTGATGATGGTTTGGGTCTACTGAAACGCTTGGCAAGGTTAAATCCCTATTGGGTTGGAGAAGGATTGGCGATTTGAGGGTGAAGGAGGATTGGCGATCGCTGGGTTAAATCACAATTGGGTTGAACAAGGATTGGTGATATGAAGCTTTATCACCTAAGATCGGCTTCAGGACTGCACATGCACATGTTCCACACAGTTTATTTACATACTTCAATGGCAGAACACACAATTTGAGCTGAACACCTAAACCATTAGGTAGTGTACAAAAACAATGATAATTTGAAAGGAAGTAGAATGCACCAAAAAGGAAAGATTGCAACAGTAAGTCTGAAATAGCAAGCGGCACATAAGTTCATTTGCTAACTATCTATCTCACTTTGAAGAAAAATTGAACTCTTGTTCATCAGAGAACTATAAATAAACCAAAAAAAATTGGACACCGCCTTCAATTTCAAGGAAAAACACAAATTACAGCCTTTGAGCAGCTTCCTTGGCGAGAACCCTCTCCTTGGCTTTAGTTTTAGCTTGGGATTTGGAACCCATGATTCCACCACCCCACTTCTTCCTGTTCTCTTCATACTTGTCGTTGAAGTTAGCCTGCAAATAACAATGACATGCCCATTATACGAAAGCCTATTTAGAGTTACAACTCATAGATACAGTATTCTACAACAAACTACCTTAATGGCTTCTAGGATTTTGCTGAAGTCCATTTTATCTTCATTCTTCACTGTGGTCAAGCATAAAGCAGATGCAGTTTTCTTGTGGACAATCTGTCGGGTTATAGTATATTCATCAAACTTTCGATCCAAAAGAACTCTGCTTTAACCAAAATGAACAAGGTTTAGATGACTTACAGCTCCCAAGCGTGATTTACCCTTCACAATGCAGTATGGGATTTCCATCTTCCTGCAGAGAGCAGGAAGCCAGACAACCAACTCTATTGGGTCGACATCATGAGCAATAACAACCAATTGTGCTTTGTTCTGCATTGAAGATATATTTCGGTTAATAGTCAATTAAATACGATGCACAATATAAAAATGAGAATTAAAAGAGGTAATTAAAACCTGCTCAATGAGGTAGGTAACATGATTAAGCCCATACTTCACAACAATGGGCTTCTTGGCTTCAATGGTTTTTCCTTCGGCCTCAGCCTGAGCTCTTTTCAAGAGTCTCTCTTTCTTCTCAGCCTTCTCCTCGGGCCTGTACTTGAGAAGCATCTTGAAGAGACTGGTTGCTGCAAACATACGGAAATGTGATTGAAAATTCATAATTTAACTAAGAAATCAAAGAGTGACACTGCAATATGGTTTATAGGACAGCATGACATAAAAGAGACAGACAAAGCCACAAATGCACAAACTTGGATCTATATAAAATGGGATAGCTATGACCAAAGCATTGCAAGTACTATAGGCTAATGTTGGGGTATGCAGCATACAACTTCATATCCAAAATAAAAATTAGGTAACAATTACATTTCAAAGTGTAAGGTTATTTACCAGTCATTACCCTCATGCAAGCTTGTAGTCCACATGGTTCAAAAAGCATATAATAACATATCTAATCATTTGATGATACAAACTAATGAAACATATACTATAGTTACCAATCACTTGGAAATCTAATTATTTGCAAATCACTACTGGGCTCTTTCCTAGTCATCACACAGGACAACATAACAACTGAACACAAGTCAGTGATCAAAACTATGCAAATAATAGCAAGTGATGGCAATAAAAACTTACGACAATTGCAACCAACATTATATGATAATAATACATAAGAGGAACAAGTTTAGTATCATACCGAGATTCTTATCGAGTGTCTTGGTGAACTGGTTCAGAGCTGGTGGGACCTTCAACCTCTGCTTGAGGATCCTCCTCTTTCTTTGAATCTGAACATTTTTGGGGAACTTCACATACCGGGTCAGATCCCTCTTCGGAGGGATGGCACCACCAATCCCAAACTGCTTGGTTCTCTTCTCAAACAATGGGTTCACAACCTTCTCCTAAAACCCAATAAAACACCCAGATTAATGAAAACTAATTTAGAATTATGTATGATATTAATAACTACTGAATAAGAATAAGCAAACGTATAGAAGAAAGTACCTGCTTCTTCTTAGCCCCACCCACCAGAGCCTTTCCACCTTTTTTTGGAGCCTTCAAAATATTATGAATGATAACAATATTAATTGTAACTACTTATACCCACATTGTCTGATCAGATACATTAAGCTGAATGAACAAACAATCATCAAAATTTCCAAAACCCCCTGAAATTATTTGTTCCAACTCAATTTACAAGTATACCAAATAAATCTCAGTAAAGCACCACCAAAACCCCAATTTCCGAAACCCCCAGAAATCATTTGTTCCAACTAAATCAACAAGTAAACCATACAAATCCCACTAAAGCATCACCAAAACCACCAATTGAAAGATACAGAAAAGGAGATCATCCAAATACAATATACACGGCTAACCAACGAAAAACACTGGTTTCGAATCGCACCATTGTTACGAGCTTATAATTGCGAATAATATGCAGTGTATAGAGCAGACACTAACCATTTGTGGAGATGATTTGCGAGCTCCTCCGCTTCGTCTCCGAGACCAGCAACGCTAAAAGAAGAAGCTTAGAGGAAGAGAGGGTTATATTTATGTGGGAAAGAAACCCTTGTATGTTCGTACATTTTGTTTCTAGGGTTTTTCTTCAGCTGCATATGTGGGTCTGTGGGTCTGTGGAGGCTGCCCAGTGGGTTTGGGCTACTAAAACATAAAACCGCCCAACTAAATGTCGTTAAGCTTTTAGCCTATATGGCCTGCTTGTTGGTCCAAATAACAAAAGAGTTGAGATGTGAAGCCCATAAAAAAGTAAGGGTTGGCTTTAGCCTAGCAGGCCTGCTTGTGCGGGCTTGTGAGGGATGTACATTTGGTTAGGAAGCCTGTAAATTTTTTTTAAAAAGTGATCAGACTTAAATTTTCTTATTTTTTTCTCGGTTTATTACCTATTATATAGACTAAAAATTGTTGTAAAACACGTGTAAGGAATGAATGGCCACCACCGTTTATGAATACACGTGACAGCCATGTATTGTTTGCTTGGCGACTAAGCTTTATTAGGTCTATATATTTATACATGTACATGCACGGACACAAGGAATCAATGAAAGATAAGCAAAACAAATTTTGAGTCTTCTCTATTTCTGCTTTTACTTTTACGTACCATAGCCATACATGTATACACCTATATCTATTGTTTGCTTATTCAAAGGCAACAGAGCACGTCATTGGAAGCAAACCACGATCGTCCAAACCAGATCAATCAAGAAAAGAGTTGTGTCCGTATATATTATTATCACAACACGTTATCAGCACGAGTTCGCTCCGTTTAACCGTTAAATTTTCTCAACTCGTTATTCAGTACGAACGCTCTGTTCTACTGTTCAGGTATCAAAATTTCATATTATCATAAATTTATTTGAATTTAATTTATGCTTAATGATACAAATTTA
>JAYMSV010001467.1:0-12780 GCA_036897745.1 Erodium moschatum | reverse complement strand
TGTGGCGGGTCAGTCTTTGAGACGAAAGGTCATTAGAAGGTATGTTTTTGTAGTTTCCCCTTTATGATAAGCCTCATTTTGCATTAGATTTGTGGGCAATTCATAGTGCAGTCAGTTTATGGGCAATCACATTTTCCTAACATACGACAGTGGACAATACTTCGTGCATCTTAAAACGTGGATAAAAGATAAGGTCTTTTTTCAGCCACAGACAATACTTTAAGGTAGGTTTTAGTAACCAACCCTTTTTTAATATATTTTCCAAGGTTCCAAGTATAATGAGACTATGGAACATTACAATTTAATGATTGAAACAAATAGTTTAAAACATTAGAACAAGAAAATGCAACCACGGATCTTTCCAATTTAAATATTGAAAAAAAAAACTGTTAAAACAATGGAAGAAGTAAAACAAAAATTTGGAACATGTTGACCATCTTTTCGTTAGCATCAGAGAAGACCATATGTGTGCATCGACGTCTCAGTCAAAATGAATGAATTGGAGTTTAGTTGAGAATTGTTAGGGTTTAGAGTTAGGGGAATCAAAAGAATAGTTTAAGGTTGAGGGGTAGTTAAGAATTCTGTAAAAAAATAAGCTCCATGTGCTTGGTACATGCTAAAAATAGAACATTTCATCATTTTGACGGAATATTCAGTCTTTTTTCATCCATCAAGTGGTCAATTTATCCACATACTTCCGATGTGAGACACACACTTCAACACTTCCCCTCACGTGCGGGCCTCGCACATGTTGCACGCTAGGACACCATATAGAGGTTCTTGCACACTAGGGCAGACTCACAAGCCACCAGCTCTGAGACCATGTTAAAGCCCAATCCAACCCAAAAGCTCAAGTTGATGAGTGGAGATATAAATATGCTTATCAAGTGGTAAATTGATCCACATATTTCCTAACTTCAACAAACAGTTTTTCGTCCGTGCTCAACTCATTTGGGAAATTTTAGGAATTGCCCCTTTGATTAAAACAAGCCACCCTACAACTAAAAAGTCAGCCATATTAGTTGTGTGACCCTAACCTTTATGTTTAACACGTTTCTTTTATTTTAATTTAATGTGAGATTAATATACTTCAACACTCCGCCTCATGTATAAGGCCAGACATCTATATGTGGATCATATTAGAACGAAATATCTACTTAAGGCTGGAGATAAGAAATGCGTCGACATGTTGTGCACGGTTGGAGATCTGCCACATGAACCAAACCAAGTTCGCTTTGATATCATGTAAATGTTACCAAAACGGATCACATATATATTATAGGGTTCCACAACTAAAAGATCAATCTTATTAGTTAGGTGAAGTCCCAAGCTTTATACTTGGCACATTTCTCTTACATTTATTCGAAGTGGGATATCCAATCTTAACATGAAAAAACTGCAATATGCGAAGAAATTGATACACTAACCTTTGCCCCTCCAAAAAGAACCTCTACAATAAGAACCTCTTCAAGATGCTCTTCATCTCTTAGACAACTCTGCAAAACAACATGAGGTTATTTCACTCAATCAATCAAATGTGTCCAGTAAGCACTATGTGAAACCACTATCACGTATTTGAGCAATATGATAAATGAGTGAACTATGATCTGTTAAATATAAAGAACAATTAAGTCTAACCAACCTTTCCATGGATAAATAACTTTGATTCCACCAACGTCCCATTGATGACAATGTCAGCAGTTCTCAATTTTGTGGCAGGAGATTCGGCCATCTCAATGCCACTATCACTTAATTCATCAAGTAAACTAACAGACGGAGGAGCCTGCACACAACGTAAACATATTTTCCAATTGTAAAAAGCTAAGAGATGAATCAAACAAATAACATGGATCCTTAGGAAATCATATCATACTGAAGCTTTATATATGGCTTTGACTAGTCCTTGTAACCAATTGTTCTTCACATCCATGTCCTGAAACTCTATTACCCATGTACTAGATGACTCCAAAGCCTGAAAAAAAGAATGAATGTCAAAATAGAATTCACAACCATTTTGGACATCCAATCAGTCCAGAATCTGTTGCTTGGTTCTTAGTTTTGGGAGTGTCACGAGAATTTAATTCGAGTATTGCTTGAGCAATGATTTATGTACCATGATGTTGGAATGAAAAATAATAATTGATGGAACATTTTTTATTTTTGTTTACCTCAATAAATCTTTGATTGTATATCATTCCATATTAACAGTTTTATGGGTCTTCAATTCATAACTTTAGTTTGCTCTTGTTATTTACTTCAGTCGTACTGTGTAAGCAAAAGCAAAATCTAGGTAGATACAAGATTAAGGCATGAACTAATATCATAATTACAACTTATTAACCAAATTAGAATGTAAAACTGAATTGGCTAGGCAATACACATCATGTAGTAAATTCTTGTGTGGAAGTATAACGTATCACCCATCCAAATGTATCCCATAAAGACACTAATGCGTAGTAAAAGGAAATGAAACTAAAATCCTAAATCTAATGACGAGTTCTTTTTAAGCATTTTATCCAACATAGGCCATGATTTCCAAGAGGGGACTGAAACAAAAGCTTCACCCAAAAAATACTCCAACAAGCATACATGCATAGGACATAGCCAACAACCAGACAGAACTAACTCCCTACAGTATCAGCAATTGAAACAAGAGGCAGGGCAGCGACACTATAAGAACCCCCAGTTCCCAGCATATAGTAAAAAATGCACCGCACAAAGAAATCCATGGAGATTTGTTTTATATTGCATTTGCATGAACTAAAATGTGTACTTAGATTTTGTATGACAAGGTATGGAAGCATAAAACTAAAGCCACAAACACCTTCAAAAACAATTGAAAGAGGGCAAGTGTCAGGTAATAACAGACTTGATCAATGCAGGTCTCACATTCACTCTATTGTTTAAAATAACTAAGCTCACCTTCTGATTTTCCATCCCTCTGAAACTAACAGCAACACAAAACTCAGAACCGCCAACATTCTCAGGAGGAACCTCAAATACCTGTCTACTGGCCAAACTGATATTTTCCAAAACAGATATATAAACTGACAATGTACAAAAGTAACAAGGGAGAATTTCTTAAAACTACCCAAGTGGATTACACACAAACGAAAACTACCCACTAACAAAATGTGAACTTTAGACTACCATTTTGTTTGAGAATGTTACACATTCTTCAGACTATCACCTGGAACATGACCGCTGCTTCTCATGGTGGTGGGCCTAGATAGGATGAAGTGGGCTCGTGAGGGATTGAGTAGAACAGGTAAAAAGTTGGGCTTAGGAGTGCACTCAATGTGGAGAGGGGGATTGTTAGGTGTGTCCACATGTAAGTCAGGAGTCCCACATCAGATACTTAAGGAATAAAGAAAGACTTAATATATACATTGGACCCATGACCTGATAGGCTAGTCTTTTGGGTCAAGGGTGTAACCAATGTGTATAACATGGGCTTCTTGTTGTGCGCTCCTCCTTAGATAGGCTCGGTTCTCTCCAACAGACTTCAAGCTCTCCTTCACTAACAAGTTCTTTGTCAGGCCCCACATGAGCCAGATCGGGGACTGGAAACTTTCCAAAGATCAGATATAGATCCAAAGGACTCGTCATATGCGGTTCATCATTCAATGCTTGGTTTCACCCTCGTCACTGAACATCCGCCTCGAGTTCTCTTGGGTCATCCACATTGCCGAGGACCACACAACGGTCGTCAATCGCAAATGTGAATCTAAGTAGAGAAGGCTTCAATGAAGATGATAATGACGCAATCATCATAACTAATTATTATTATTTGCATTGAAATCATTGTTGTTTAATTATTATTTTTAATTACTTGCCACAATAGTGTTATTTCTAAAAGGTCTAGGGGTAAAGTAATCATTTCGTTTATAAACCAACATAAATCTAACAAAAAGTGTAGTTTAAAGACATTTTGTAGTTGGTTGTTTTCCGTTTGTGGGCAATCCATTTGGATAGTTTTAAGGATTCCCCCCAAATAACAGATACAAGGTAGCAACAAAAGGGTTCTAGTATTTCATCGACAAACAGCTAAACGGAAAGAAACTGCTCTGACGAGCATTTAAGAAAAGGGATAAAAGAGAAAATTTATACCTCAAGTACCTCTGGTAGTTCGGGGACATTTCAGTCTCCAAAACATAAAGATATAGTCCAGATAACATAATAAAACAGGGCTGCCAAGTGGCTGTAGAATTTCCAATCCCCTTAAAAAAAGAGATTTAATATAGGAACCTTTAGTATCAACCAATCAACTACAAGTAATATCTGATCAACATTTCTTTTTCTGAGTTGCAGGCATACCTTCCAAACAAGGACTCTAGCATTGGTAGCAAGATCTATGGAACTCGAAGGACCAAGTTTAGCTTGTAAATTGTCAGCAGTAGGATGAGAGCAAGTTCCAGTTGTACCAGACAGTATGTTTAATAGTTCCATGAGTCTACTGTATCGTGCTGGAGACAAATGAATACGAAGGCTTGGTACTTGAACAGATATACATGTTGAAGGGTAGCTGGGATGTGGAACTTTGATCTTCAAATAAACACAAAATTTGATTAGAATAGATTATCTTCCATAAAATTACACCTGGAGAAACTTGTATATGAACCACTAACTTCAGAAGTACAGCTAAATAAAGCCTATACCTTATCAACAATTACTGCCATCCCACATTTATCACTGAGGGGATAGAAACTGTCACATTGTTGAACCTCAGGTTCACCTTGTTGACCACAATAGTTTGTTGTCACTGAGGAGCACTTCTTGCAATCAGGACAACAATCTGTAAAGAAAGCAGCAATATCTCTTCCTGATATATAAAAACGAGAATATGGATCCTGCCCATGCTCGCCAGGCAGATGTTCCTGCAATAGTACTTAATCATTTTGAATGAAGATAATTGACCTAGGACTAATTCAAAAACTAAAGTGAGGAGAAATACTTTGGTGTGCAAAGTAAAATGACCAAAATCCAAAAGAAAATGACTATCTTGCTTCGAAGAGCCAAGTGCTTTTATTGGTACTCTAACTTTTGGAGCATCAAAATCGATGTCAAGAGCAAATCTGAAAAGGCAGAAAACTCAAATCAATCAAATGAATGCAAAATAATGGTTTTTCTTCAATGATCAAAACAATGCATGGCATAGTAAAACAATGTCATAAGGGTTTCATATTTATACAGGATGGTTGTATAACCAAAGCAATTTACCAATTAAATGTGTGTCAATACATTTTGGTGACGGTAGAAAATTCTTTTGCGGCAAAATATTATCAGTATTTACTCCAAGTTTCCCTGTGATAAGCTTTCCGCTGTAATTTTTCATGCTCAAACAAGGAATTTTCATGGACACATCTCAACATCACGAAACTCAACCACACATTCTACTAGTTTATTTCTTCCTGGACTCTGACAATCAATGTCACAATTTGACAGACTTTTCACAATGTACACAATTCCAGGGTCCCTGTTAATATTTACTAGCAAGAACACTAACAACTAACGAACGCTTGCTTGTCCAACTGGTCAAGCACTTGACCTTGGGTCCGTGAGACCAGTGTTCAAGTCCCAGTAGAGGTATCTCTGAAGCCTTATTTATCTCCAACTTCGATTGGGCCTCTTTCATCTCTCACCAACTCTTGTTGGGCCAAGTGCCAAAAATAGACCTCCCTTCTACATAAGGGGTGGTCTTGAGCCCAAATCTAAACACATTTAAATAATTGCTGATAAAGAACAATGATACTATGTAAATAGCAATGGGCATGAGAGTTATGGCGACTTATAAAGGCGATACATGGGTAACATACTGTAAAAAGACAGAAATGAGATGTAATTTCTGATACATGTTTCAAAGAAAGAACCAACAAATGCTGGGCAAGGTGGTAAAGAGGTTGCTTTCACTTAAGCAAGGTCTCAGGTTCAAATTTAGGTGCATACTTTGCCAATTAAAAGAATTATTGATCAAACAAAGCGAACCTTTTGTGTAGTGTATGTAACAGATAACAGAAAGGACAGCTAATACCAGAAAGCAGAGAAAGTTAACTATTATTTTTCTCTCCCACTCTTTCAGATCCTTTTGGATCTTTCTTCCTCTTCTTCGGTTTTCTGATCCTTTTTGGATCCTTTCTGGTCAGCCTTTTTTCCTAAAGTGTGTGGCTACTTTTTCAAGAGCTTCTTCTCATTTTAATAACTGTTTATTAGCTGATAAAAAGGCAATAGAATTGGGGTTAGTGTGCCCAAATAGGAAGGCAATAGAATTGAGATGGAAGAAACTAAATGGGTTAGAATAAGCTTAACCTTTTTTTTATCGATAGAAAAAAATATTAACAAGACAACAATAAAATGTAGATAGTTTCAAAGGTGGATACTCAAGCAAAGAACTGTGAACATAACAATGACTTCAAGACTTCAAAGACATCAACTAACATGGATAGCAATAGAATGGAAATGCAGAATAACGCTTGGTTTAATGCTGGATATAGAATTAGGTAGGAACAAGTGGAGATCCAAATTAAATTGGTTAAAAAGGATTCATGTGGTAAACCCCAAAATTGACAGGGAAAAGGCTTGCTTGTTTATGTTGTCATGTTACTAGAACGCGAATAATTAAGACTGGAGAAAGGAATATTTAAACAACAAAAATATATCAAAATTCACAAGCGCTGCAAAATATATAGAGAGGGAGTAACAATAGGGTGAAAACCAAAGGTTGGAGTCAAAACTTAAAACCATTTGTGTCCATAGGATTACAGTTTTTAGCAGCTAAAGATACGTTTCCAAACTTGAATTTGGAAACATCTCAGCCGTTAAAATTGTAATCCAATGGCTATGATTAGTTCCCAGTTTTCATATTTACTTTTCCAACCTTTGGTATTCACCTGAGTGTTCCCCCTATATATATATACCACAAAAATACAACAAAAAGAACGTAAACTGAACCTGCTTTTTTCCTCCAACACCATCTGAAGTTGCTTTTGTGCTCGACGAGTCACCTTCTCTATCTCCATCTGCCATTTGCATAGAGTATTTTTTACAACATGTCCACTACTGACAATTCTATGTAGAGAGCGAAAAGGAAGCAAATAACGAATAGCACTTACTTACCTGCAAAGCAGTTGCAGTTTCAGAAGCAACAGTAGGACTGACTGCATTGCTCCTCTTCACAAACTCCAGAAAGCGATCACAACTTTCCACCAGAATCTACATACCAACATGAGCACACACACACTAGGCTTATATACAATTATGAAGCTTACTCAATTAGACAAAATATAAAACTTCTACATTCAAACTGGCTCTAAGAACATTCAAAAAAATAGCAACATTTAGGTATGGAGAGAATTGGATAAAACAAACATGATCAGACCTTGATATGTGATTGTCTTGAGAAAGACTAGAAGAAAACACTATCGATGAATGATTTGTTTTTTCTGTTAGATCATTTCACATATAAATCCTACTTTCCCTGAGATGAAGAGACTCTTGAGATTTTTTTAACGCTTTAAGTACTTAATCTTTAGATAAAACTTGCCTAACATGTCTGATATAAAGAAACAAGTACGAACTGATTCACATCAACTATTATTTTCTTTTACTTGCTGATAAGTGCAAAAAAAATTGCATTTTCTGCATATTCGAGCTAAGAGAATAGCACGACTGCAGATTCTGTCCAAAAATGCAGAAACTGCAGTTTTTTGGCTCAAAGTACAAAAACAGCCTGGAAATGTATAAGAACTTAGAATTTACGAAGTGAAAACTTACATAATACAACAATTCAACACAAACGATATTGACCTCAATCATCAAAATGCAAGATGATGGCATTAGAGAGGACTCACTGTCACATGACAAGGAGAAATTGTAGCTGACAGCCTCCAGTCAACATTCTCCCCAACAGGTTTGTGTACAAAGTTAGCAGTCAATGCATTCACTTTCTGCTCACTACAGACACTCTGAAAAAAAATAGCACAACATATGAATCAGCTAAGCGAAGAAAAATGCACCTGAGAAGAAACAAATACATACAGCTTTAACTTCCGCTACATACAGAAGACATATTTAACAGACATATTGGGCATAATGAGCATCTATTGAGCCTGAATTTATTCAAGTTAAATTCCAAATTTACGAAAGTGTAGCTTTAAGCAGTCAATAATGTAGTAACTATAATTGTAACAAAACCTTGGCTAGTGAACCTTCAGGTGCAGATAGACCATAGTACTTCAATAGTACATCACACTGAATACCGTGATGCTTAAACTTGGTCGTAACATGCAGTTCCTCAAATCTACCACAAACAATCTCAGTATCATCAGTACTGATGATTCTTGCAGCTGCACGCCCTACGGATACAGTTACCAGGAACAGGATCATATTCTGTGTTCCCTTTCCTGAATGTGACATTGACCCTTTATCTGGCTGATGACTCAGTAAATTATGTATTGCCTGCCATTCTTCTTTAGTCAATTTTTCTTCTGATGGTTCCAATTCCTCAGAAGCATCTTCAAAATCGTCATCTTCTGACTCATCCAGCCTAGCATAAGATAAAGCGCATAAAGTTATTACAAATAACAAAAAGAATTCTTCACTTAAGCACAAAAAGAGAGGATGGAAAAATAACAAACAACCAAAAAACAACATAAGAATAGCACAACTGCCACAAACCAACTCATTGAAAACCAGCTGCCATCGGGTTTTTTTCTCAGTTCAGCTGCTTTCTTTGAATGTGCATATGCAACCTTGGCATGAGCAAGCAACCTAAAGTGAGAAACACCACATTCAAAATAAACTGTTATTAGGATAGACAGTAGTATTAAATGAAAATTTCACATTTCTGTATTTTAAAACTAAGTTTATCACAACTATATGCATGCCCAACTTGGTGTATAAGAGCATTATACGATTGAAGACAACAATCTCATGGATAGGTAGAGACAAAGATTAGAATGTAGTGATGAGGGACCGTTAACAGACTCAAGGCTGTCTTATAGTAACATGATTTATCTTTGTTGTAATTTTGGTTTATCATTGAATTAGCTCGAATACTGTTTTGATTAGCTTATCTTTTATTTTTGTATTTCAGTTTGGAGTCTATCGTGCTATCAGGGTTTGGTTCCTAAATGTCTCATTACAAATTAGCATTGGATAAATATTAAATATTGAAATAAATACACAGCTTGTCTATCCTTCTCCCTGTTCTCCCTAGATTCATTTTGTCTGATTATTTTCAATTTCATGCAGGTCAATTTAGGGTTTAATTTGGGTGAAGAAAGAAACAGACATGAGATCATGTGGATTTGATTTTAGTTTAATGTTTTACAGTTACGTCCTGTAGTCTACCAGGTTGTTGTGAATGAAATAAGGTTGGTTAATTAGATATCAGTTTTTCCCAAAGTGGTGTATCAGGAGAAAATAAAATCTGGGACTTTTGAGGGAAGATCAGATCACTAGGAGCAAGTCGGGTACCCTAAGATCTCATTATCTAGGCTTAATTCCTCTTGGATGTTATACCTTACTCCTCTTATTGACCAAATACTTCAGATAGTGCCAAAGTTCCAGTTGTGTGCTTTCCTTGTATATTAATTCTGACCGTAGAGAAAATTGTGTGATTTTATACAAGAGATGGGATCGATCCCCATAAATACAAGAAATCAATTATGATCATCACTTAACCAATCCCTCTTTGTTCGGAAGAAAAAAATCCCTCTAAAACAGACCCCAAATTCTACTCTACCATATCTATCTACTTATAGTTAACAGATTCTAACTGTTTACTATGTCTACCGGATTTTATTGAAGGGTTAATTTCCAAAAGTTATCCTTATGTATTGGTCACGTGCAATAAACTACCCTAACTTAGGGGACAAAATTTAAGCCAAATTTTCGACACTTTTGCCTTATTGTTCAGTTCTTGAAGCATGTAAATGATCTGTGACCAATTGATAAGGCATGTAAATGATCTGTGACCAATTCATAAAGGCATGTAAATGATTTGTGACCAAAACATAGTGTACTTTATTGGTAACTTTTAACCTTAGGGTAGTTTTCCGCACTTGATCAATACATAAGGGTAACTTTTGACAATTAACCCTTGTTTCAACTCATCCACATTTCCTCTCTCAGGCTACGGGAATACGAGGTTATTGTTGATAGGTCTACAAGACGCGGACCAGAAGTTGAAAGGATATACTTTGTGATTATAGAGATGGCACGTAAGTCCTACCTGTCTTCTATTCTTCTTTTTTCCAATATACAGTTGTGCATATTGAGGTGAATATTTAGAAATGCTGCAAAAATCTTCTCATGATTACAAATGGCCTCTTAATTGATTTTAGATTATTTGGTAAGCATCAATTTGCTGCAGAAAAGAACGCTAAACCCGTATTTGAGCTCACCAGTTCTTTAGTTATAACTTGAGAAATGTAACTTGGGTTGTTAGCGGTTCTTTTAACAATGTTATTAGTGCAATACAATCATTCGTCTTTATAATCTCTGATAGTCACCTGAGCTCAATTACAGAAAGCCAAAGATATTGACATTACAACTGTTTCATTGCAGCTGTTACGTACATAGATTCTAGTGCTGTAGAAGCTCTGAAAGACTTGCATCATGAGTACAAATCACGGGATATCAAGGTATGGTTCCATTTCCTTTACCAAGTTTGAGTCTCTAGAATTATTTTAGGAATACACTGCAGTGTAATGTTCTTCACAACCTTAACAAAGAAGGGAGGATGTGTTGCAGATTGCCATTTCCAATCCAAACCAACAAGTCCTGGTGACCTTAACAAAGTCTGGTGTTGTGGAGTTGATAGGCAAGGATTGGTGCTTTGTGAGAGTCCACGATGCAGTTCAAGTTTGCCTTCAACACGTCCAGGGCCTCAACGGAATACCCAAAACAGCTGAATCAGCTGAGGATACACCGAGTTACTTGCAAAGACTATTAAGACAGAGAAGGGAGGATTTGGCCATTTTTAATCTGGAGTCTGGTGACTTAAACCAACCTCATTCTGTGAGCACCGACCCTCAACTGGAGCCCTTGCTGTCCAAGAAGTCCTGAAAACTTTACCAACTCAGAGTCATCCCATTTCCTATATTACTCAACATACTTTTGTAAGCCGCCGTTTCATGTTGTATATCTAAATCTTAGAGCCCCCTTTTCTCCAGGGGCATGTGATCTTGGTTTTGCTCTAAATGTAAACAATTTATTGATCCATTTCTGTTTGTGGCATTGGCACATTCATTCATTGTATAACAATTTATTCAGGATGGGATACTATTTTAAGGAAAGCCACTCCCTTTTATTTTGTTGGGACTTATTTTTTATGGATTGGTCATGCACTCTTTTGAAGGGATGGTGCAACTTTTATTAATTATCTAAAAAGATAATATAATAAGGTGCCTCAGGAAGCAGATCCCCTGACCAATGAAGAGTATGCATACAACAAGTTTCTCTAGCGAGTGAGTGAGCAGCTTTGTTCGCAATTCTTTTAACAAAGTTGAGAGTTACTCTCTCGTTTTGAAGAAGCAATTGACAGATATCCGGATAATAATACCCACCGGTGATGCTGGGAGCACTCCTATGAGGATCATGTTGACCAGAACCTAAGCGCTTGAGCGGATGACAATTGGTCTGGTCCCTAATGCTGATGCGTTTTTGAGGGACGTACCAATTGCATAAGCTTCAATCATTAGCGGGGACCAGACCACCGGGAGGACCCCATTTGCAGCTAGCCAAAGCACTCCACCCCTTGTGCGAGCTAGAATTCCCCATGCTGACTGGTTCGAGTCATGGAAGATTGCTCCATCGATGTTGATGACTACCGTTCCAGGAGGGGGAGGTACCCATTTAGACGGCCACCTAGGGGATACCGTTTGTGGTACCAATAAAGCTGGTGTTGGGCTCCCGCCACGCCAGCAGGTTAGCTTTAGCAGCCGAAACTACCCCAATAACGGAAGGCGTGATCTCTCCCCATACTTGAAGCTCGGGTTTAGCCCAATCTGCGCGTGCAAGAAGTCTGTTTTCAGGAAGTACCTTGACTTGAGGACCCAAGCTACTAACGAATGTGGGATGAATAAACCTCCAAACTTGTTTTCCCAGAAGAGTAGTGTTAACATCCTGAAGATGACGGAAGGCCATTCCCCCACATTCTTTCGGCATACAGATCTTGTCCCAATCCTGCCAAATAAACGATCGTGCTGACTTTCCTCTCCACCAAAATTTTGCTAGTGCCACATGGATACGGTTTATAATACGTCGAGGAACCCAGAAGACCGACATAATGTATACAGGTAGGGAGGTCAAGACCGAGCGAATCATGACTTCCTTCCCTGCAGGTGATAAGAGTTTCCTATCCCACGACCGGATTCGAGTGACAACACGATCGCCCAGGTAGGCCATGACCCTGTTTCGATTTCACCCAATCATGTTAGGTACTCAGAGATACATAGATGTGGCCGGGGTTTCGGAAATAGATAGAATCCCAAAATAGTCTTGACGAATAATATCAGGGGTGTCTGTACGAAAGAAAATAGATGATTTATCCAGGTTTAGAACCTGACCCGATGGCTGACCAAAAATGCCCAATATGTCACGGATGTGTTACGCCTCACTCGTATTCGCCATACAGAAGATGTATCAGTCGTCTGCGAAGAACATGTGACATACCTTCGGGGATCCTTTGGCGACCCTCATTCCGTGAATATCCCCTACTCCATGCACCGTCATAAGTAAGTTAGACAACCCCTCCATACATAACAAAAACAGGTAAGG
>JAYMSV010001466.1:0-12783 GCA_036897745.1 Erodium moschatum | reverse complement strand
GAGGTGAGAAAAAAAAATTAGGATAGTGGAAATGAATATAAAAAATTTAGGATAATGAGATGAAATTTATCCTTAAAAAATGAACCTTGGCAGTAATAACCTTCATATTATGAGGAAAAAATTGAATGTGAATAACATTCTGAAATCAACATACTATAAAAGAGAGCATATATGTTTAATAGAATAGAATGGTACGAATATGCAATAAGGCAAAAGCCACATACCCACTAACTATCCCACCCTACTTGGTTAATATGGAACACAATTTTCTGGTTTCGAACAAATTAGAGTTGAAACAGATCAAAACTGACTTTTTAAGTACAAAATAACAAAACTTTGTTAGAGGCTAACAGTGTTACAAAGGAAACAGACAGTTTTCTGAATCACAGTATGTAGTACCATAATGTGACAAAAGCAACAATGCCACTCAATATGCAAAGTCGGTCTAACCTGCTTTCGTTTCTCATCTTCTCTTCTTTCAACTCATTCTGCACTTTTGAGTACAGATGACAAGACTCGAGAACCTCGCCATAGTTCTTGCTCCGCCTGCAACTCAGTGCTTCCTTAAGAATAAGCAAACTGTTTCTTCCATTAACATGAGCGCCTTCCATATCTTCAAGCTGCATGCTTAGCTCTGTCAACTTGAGACTTGTCTGAAACCCCTCGCCCTCTGTGTGGATCACCCTAAACTTCATATTAAGGATGCACTCTACCACTTGACATGGAACTATGTCTTTGGCCGGAAGAACTGATCCAAAGCGTATCACGAAGTCCTTGTCTGTAGGCCAATGCCTTTGCCCTCCAAGAGGACTCCAGCTAGCCACATTCGCAGCTTGCTTTATTTTTTTGTTCACAACAGTCCAACTAAGCCTCAATTCATCACGAAGCTCTCGCCAAAGCTTCCCGTCTTTTCTTTCTCTCTCCATTGATGAAATTGGTGTTAGACCGTCAGACACTGAAAGAGTTACTACATCTTCATGGGTAAGAAGATCAATCCGAAACGGGCAATTATGAAACCAACCATTGACACCATCTGCATTAGGAATTCCCCACTGGACCATTGAGCAGATGATTTTATCTTTATATCTGATATCAACAATGGAAACGAAATCTGATGGCAAGATGCTTTCAAATTCGTCCATGTCCCCATAATATTCTGCTTCAGTCCATTCTTCAGGATACTCGAGGTATTCTTTCCAGTGTTGCTCCGTGACTTCTTTGTTTACAATAAGTGGAAAGCAATCTGCATAGAACTTTCTGAATCCACCTAATGATAATATTAAAGTTTTAACGTCTTCTCTGTTGGTTGAAGGCCACATGGAAGAACATGCATTTTCCCACAATCTCTCTTCTTTTGATATGGAACAGAACGTCGCACAAGCACATGATGCACTAGCCAAGGTTGGGCCATCGAGACGTTTCAATATGTCATAGAAAATATCGCTGCTCAAAGATCCCATACTCCTGACAGGTAGAATTGACATTTCCATGTAGTTCTGCCTATTGGACAGACAAATATCAGATAGATATGAAGGTATGTGAAAAGAGAATATGTATATTTGGACATTTCTTGTCGGTACTAGAGCTATGAATCTCTTGTCCACAACATACAACCCATCCATTAATATAAGAAATTAATGAAATGGTCATCTAAAAATTGAAATACCTAAACACATGTTACTTTACTGCCAAACAACTGTATTACAAACTCACCCACTTGTGGTCGGGTAGCCCTCTCACCTCCTTGAGGTCAGAGGTTCGAACCCAGTGGGAGAATCAAATTAGGCTAGAGTAGGATTTCCCCGCTTTGATAAATGGTTTGAGCAAGGAGGTTCAATCGAAGCCAACGTTTGTTATGCTTTGAACATCAAGCATAGGGAGGTTATACACTCAAGCCCTCAACACACCACACGACTTGTGGATCGAGTTCTCCTTGCAAGAAGATTTTGTGAATACCCAGTGTATAGTGATAACATCCATTTACTATAATAATAGACTGTCCAATTCAGCAAAAATAGGTTGAATTCGTTCATCCCTCTGTCAACAAAGTGCTCCAAGGCATTGATTGTATTTTTACCTAAAGATATTAACATTTTGAACACCAGAGACAATCACAGTACTATCAACAGTAGCAACAATTATATGCTATAAAACAAGCAAATAAACTATTTCTGGAGAAATTCAAACGAAGATTACAAAATCTAGCAAACAGGAAAACCAAATACCCAGAGAAAGAGACAAACCTCGCATACGAGCTCCGACCACTTCAGGCACGCAACGAAACCAGAAAATTCGAGAGAAAGCAACAAAAAAAAAACTTTTTTGAAGGAATTGGAGAGAACCCAGATGAGGGAAGAAAGATGAGATGGCGAATCCAAACAAGGATCAGATTTAATGAGGTGGGTCGTTATCCTCTGGTTTTGGGAAGGTTTCTCGGCTGATGCGAAATGTCTCTATGTGTAACATCTGGCCCCAGAATTGGCTTATTGAATATGTGGTAAGTACTACAAGAAACGAGCCTTTAGCTTTAATTCATTTTCTTATATTTCACCTTTCCTTAATTTTTTTAACTTGACAAAAGGATTATAAGTCCTTATCACTAAATTTTAATATAATCATATATCATTTCACTACTATTTTTTTTCCAGGTTTGGAAGATTGTGTATTGACATTTTGAGATATTATGTAGAGAGGTGAGCAAAGAAAGTCCTTTCTTCAAGGACTATAATGGAGGTAGATCACTACAACACACAGTCAAACTTCTTCCATCAATGGCCATGATGATAGACACATAAATGCATGCTTGACCTCGATGGATCAGTGACACTTGCAACAAACTACACATAACATGCGGACCAAATAATCAGATTTTACAGTTACTATAATCCATTTTAGTTAATTATATCACTATACTCTTCTTATCACAAAAAGACAACTCAGCTGTGTTTTCTCCAAAATCTCATAGGCCTCAGCAAGAACTAGGTAATTCTGGGAAGCTCCTGTTAGAAACAATCTGGTAATCAAACTTAACTTAGATTGAATATTGAAGGTGTATCACTGACATAAAAAGTTACAGGAAAATGTAAATTTACCAACATCTTCATAACACTTTCATGAAATAAACCTAGAGGATGGGTCAACTCAAACCACAAGGTAAACAAATTGAAGATCAGGCAGATAGTAAAGACACCCTCATTTCATGTCCATATGATCACCACCATAAATTCTCCTACAGCATAGACGATGTTTACATAACAGAAAAATTGTGATGGACGCAAGGTATCTAACGACCTCGGCCACGTCCGCGCCCACGTCCTCGGCCCCGACCGCGTCCAACAGCCCTCCCTGATTCGAAAAAAAAACATGAAAAGGGATTAAGACAGTGATGCAGAAGGAAACATAGTCCAAGTAACATGAATGGACAAAAGACAAGGAGAGATTTGCAGTACCAGCAGTTGGTTTCTTGGGCTTGACCCTTGGGGTTTCTTCAACTAGTAATGTCTCCAAATTCAAGCTGTCAGGAAGAATGTAGTAGCGGATGTTGTTGCCTCTCACACTCAAGTGATCAAGAGTCACTGGATTTTTCCCTTTCACTGTAAGTTTCACAGTTTTCAAGTGGGTGTTCATACTAACATCTACACCTGTAACCATAAAAAAATCTCACAAATTAGTGATGGTTTATCAAGGGCATTGATTTTAGAAGCAAATTGAATGCTGCTGATAAGATGATGGATTTCTTCACATATGAATAGTTTTGTTCTGCATAAATGAAATGCCTTCAACTACACCAAAAGACAGAATAAGCGGGCAGGCCCAACTAAGAGACAGAATTGTAGGAGAAAATGAAAGATGTTGCCAATGTTGATAGAACACTCTCTTATGGAGTCAAACAATTTCAATGACTTGGCATTGCAAAAGTTCTGATACAGATAATACATCTCATGGTACTGAGAAGCTCTACCATCAAAATTACAACTGAAATTTTCTCAGTGGCATTTGCAACACATAGTCCTATAGTCAAAAGATTGGTGCAACAGCTAAAGAGACGCTTAAATTGGGTTTCCAATGTCAACTTACACAGACATTTATTCAGCATAATAAAAAATATCACAGAAGAAGCAAACCATGTATTAGAAGAGGATGCTATTTCTTAAACAAAAACACAAAGAACACTTGCACCAGAAGTTGATACATTGCCAGAGCTGCAATCAATATTACTTACTATTGGAATTTGGCTTTGCAGTCGAAAAATATAGATACATGTGGACTCAAATGACTACATATGCATTTTCAGGTCAGTAAGGAAAAGAAGCTTATAGCTCTGATCTGAGAAAAGCGCACCAGTTCAAAAGAGGATATCTCAACAAAACTACAAGTCAAATAGAGGTTACTGCCACAAACATTGTTATATACGGAAATAGCAACAGGTGGTAACTATTTCTATTGATGTGACGGTAAAAATTGTTCAGACATAAATAAGCAGCTTGTGGGCGGGAACTTTGGTTCATGATAGAAGACAGAAGTAAAGTCCAATCAATTTGTCAGGGATGAGCAGCTATGCATCATTGTGTACTCACTGGTGGCAGAATAAGCAAGCAAGCAAGCCAACAATGAAGGAAGTGCAAACCTTAACTGAAGAGCAAACAGACGTGTTTTAATTCTTAAGTTCTGAAGAAATATAAGATTATGGAACTTCTCATAACAGAATTATCATTCTGGAGCAATCACCATAATTTCTTGAAAGTAAACATAAGTTCAATAGCTTTTTGTCCATCAATGTTATTCAAATTACAGTGACAAAGGAATGTGACAATGAAACTAACATTCTTGGGCAACGAGAAAATATTAAACCCTAGAGGGAGAAGATTATAACAAACACATCAATGAAAACAAAAAGGTAATGTTCTTCCATATCATTCCTGGTTGCTAGATTAACTCAAAGTGAAGGAAATTTAACAAATCACAGAGAACTACTACAACAACTGTCTGCACATAAAAGCTAGAGATCATTTCCGTACAAAACACAGAGCATCTTCACCAAACCCACAACACAGAACATGAAATATGGTTATAAGTGAACCTAGAGACAAGCAAATCGACTGATAACCTAAAATCAATAACATCGAAGTACAAATCCAACCATGAATCCAGATTATACGCACACAGTCAATTCAAATGCAGAACACATTGCCGCAGTGCACACCCGTCCACTCTAAACGGCACAAATAATCCCCGAGGGTTTTGCTAAACCCTAAAAGAAACTCAACAATACAGTTCTAAAATTCCAGAAAGCAATGCGAATCAGAAACGAACCTATTATGGTGCCGTGAACAACGGTTCCGTTCTTGAGCTCGATCGAAACGGTCTCATTGTTCAGCTTCATCAAAAATCTGCGCATATTTCAAATGAAACCATCACTACACAGGACGGAGAGCGATAAAATCGACAAAGCAACGAAGAAGAAGAAGACTGACCTAACGAGCTTCATCCTGGAAGGTAGGGCTCGGGAGAGAAAGGAACAGAGTTCGAAGGACACTGCAAGGCTAATGCGATCCCGAGTTAGGGCTTGCGAAGTAACGAGTTGAACTGTACTAACCGACGTCGTTCGGGTGGGTACTTTGGTAAATACCAAAAAAAGAGATCCCCAATGACGTGGAAATAGGTTGAGCCGAGCCGAGCCGAAAAAGGCGCGTCCGCGTCTTCGTCTTGTCGGCTGCGACTGGGTGCTGTGTGACTGTAATGTCGTCTCTCCGTCTGAGGCGACGCCGTTTGGCAGAAGCGCGTTAGGGCTCTGATCACGAATTTAGGGAAGAATCTATATATACCGCATCGTTTCAATTGGCGAGGTCTCGTCAGGCGTCAGTTTCTGATCCTCTCCGTCGCGCTCTCTCCCCCTGAATATCCAGAACCGAACCCTAGCATCGGATCATCAATTCAAGTACTGAATGCAAGAACAAGGACAGTAACCATATGGTAGATTCATCCGATTTCAGATACTTTCTTCGGTTTCAGCTTCTACTGTATTGTTTGTTGCATATCTCTAGTTTGTCTGTGCTGATTGAGCTTAGATATCTACCTACTACTACCAAGTTGTGGAGGAATTTATGCATACTGTTTGTGTTTTTCTTACTGCCAATTCTGCTCTTGACCTGAACCAATGGTGAAAATTGAGTAATTCATGAATATAACTGACATGATTGGCTCCAGAATTGAACATGAGTGAACTTGGTTGCTGCCATGACAAATGCTAAGCTTGAAGTTCAATTTAATCCCTTTCTCAACTTTTTGTTGGTGGTTGGTTTTCTCATCTCCCATGGCTTTGTAAGGAACACAGAGCTGAGCATTTAACTTTTAGAGTAGAGTGTTGCCAAAGCTTTTGACGGCTTGTATTAGGGAAGTATCTTATTTGCTCAGTGTTTTATGCTTCAGGATCGGGAAGGAAGGGACTGGGATAGAGGGAATAAAAGGAAATATCAAGACTATGCGCCAGGGCCTTCTGTGCACCAACAAGGTTACAGGAACAGAAACCATGGATCATATGGTGGAAACAACAAAACTCAGGGTTCTCACGGTGGATACAACACTAACCAAGGATCTTATGGGGAAAACAGACTACCTCCTGGTATGTTTTGAGCTCCTTTGAGTATACATCATACATTACTATTTGGTTTTGTATGCCATCATATATTATTGATTTGGTCTCCTATCAAAAAAAATTATATTATTGATTTGTCTTGTTTTTTTATTCTGTTATAGCTTTACTAGATTGTTATCGTGTATAGCTTGTGATTTTTACAAAACGTAGTAACTTCCTAAGATTGTGGTACCGAACAAGATATTTATGCCTTTTGTGCTATATATTTTGGTTTCTTTTCTCTCTTTTTTGTGTGCCTTCAAATCAAGCATTCCGTCTTTGGATGCTAGTTTTTGTAAGAGAATTTATGGATAATCCCTTCAGCTTTGTGGAAATAGTTATTCTTCCACCATAAAAGTTGTAAATGTATGCACCATCTATGCTCGAATCATAAATTTCCTTGTGTTGTAGGTTGGTTGGACTGCCCTGCATATGGTGAAGAGATAGGTTGCATAATTCCTTCAAAAGTTCCACTTGGTGAATCCTTCGATCAATATATTCCTGGTGAAAAATACACCCCCAAGCAAGCTATCCATCAACAGAAACTTTTAGGCAGGGAAGTGAGTTATATCTAATCCTTTTACCCTCCTACTGCTCAGTGTTTGTTATCTTTACTGTCTGTGCCTGTTTGTGATATACCTGACTAATAGTAACAAATAACGTCTTGAGTTTTAACTTCATTGGTATTTCAGCTTGGTTTGGTGATCGATCTTACAAACACTAATCGCTACTACCCAGAATCAGACTGGACAGAGGAAGGCATTAATTACGTTAAGGTAAGCTTGCGATCTTTATTGCTAAATAAGTTTCAAGCTGCACTTACTATAATATGTTTTTAATTTCCTTCGTCCAGATAAGATGCAAGGGAAGGGATTCTGTACCTGATAGTGAATCCATCGATAAATTTGTGGATGAGGTTTGCTTCTTCTATAGTTATGTAATGTTTCTTTCTAAAATAGCCTTTAAAATGGATTTTACACGTGTTTACATGTCATCGATTCACTTCACAATACTACTCTCAACTCTGCATGTAGATGTTTTGTTTCCAGTAAAAAGTTTCATGGTGCACATCCTGTGATATATCAGTAAATAAATTCAAGGAAATATAAGTGTTTGTAAATAGGCCTTGTTTAAGGAAGGGTCATTTGATGCTTGTTACAAATTACTGTCAGGTTTCACAATTTGCCTCCCGACAAACACATCCCAAGAAGTATATTCTAGTTCACTGCACACATGGTCATAACCGCACAGGTTATATGATCGCTCATTATCTTATTCGCACAGAATCTATTTCTGTTACTGAGGTATGTACTATGTCTAGCTTGCTTAAAGTTCCTTTCCCAACTGACTTTCTCTGATACTGCAATTATTCCTTGTCTTTTTTTTTACTGTCTATTATTCAGGCGATAAATAAATTTGCCAATATACGCCAGCCTGGAATCTACAAGCAGGATTATATTGATGAACTATACATGTCTTTTGGTGAAAGGAGGCCTGAACATGTTGTTTGCCCTCAAACTCCAGAATGGAAGAGATCTTCTGATCTTGATTTTAATGGTAATGTTGCAGTAGATCAGGATGATGATGGAGCTGAGCATTTGCAAGTAAGCCTTACTTTATTTTTGCTTATAATTTATTATTGATAAGATAATCTTTTTGAGTGATTGATATCCAGAGTACTAGTTTTCAAATGAAGTAATTCATTTTGTTATTTCTAAGTGGGATGCCTATGATTTATCCTTACTCTTCTCTTTGAATATTTTAGGACAATATTGAGAGCAACAAAGGAATGACTAGTGATGATATTTTGGGGGAAAGCATACCTTTTAACCAGCTGCGGACGATGCGACAACTTTGCTATGACTATCTTAAGTTGAATGTAGGGGTAGGCACTTCGAAATTCTTCTGTTTTTATACTTCTTTGAAATTTACTCGAGAACTGGTTATAATTTATATTTTTAATTCATATCCAGAAATTAGTTTGTATGCGTTGAATATGATTGATTTTGGAATGTATATGATAGTGTAATCACATTTAATTGTGTGTGTCAATATACCAAATATTTATTTCATCTAGCTAGTGCTACTTTTGCTGCTTGAGATTTTAGCCATTCTCATGTGATTTTGGTCTTGGAATAACTGCTCCTGTTTGTTTCAGGCAAAAGGAAACCCACAATTTCCAGGGTCACATCCTGTTTCTCTCAACAGGTTTCTTGGCTAATCATTTTTTCTATTTCCATTTTGTTCAAAGACAATTGTTGCTGAATTTATTTTGAAGCATCATAAATTGTGTCTCAGCTGCAATTGAGTTATTGCAATGTTGAACTATAACACAAAAGGAAATGAATTGTATGCATGGAGTGATATATTAGTATTAAATGCCAGCTTTATGCCAGAGATTATAACACATTGGACACTTTGTTCAGCTTGTTTTCTGCACCTTAATTCTTCTGAGAACATTAATTTCACAAAAAAAAAAATCTCTTAACATCGCATCTTTATTTTTCTCAAAACAAGAGTAGGGTTTCGTCTCCAATAGAGTATGGTTTTCCGTTTCCCTTATGACATGCATCATTCTGAATCATACCAGTCATTTTTATCCATCAAACCCTGATTGATTTGTTTTGTCATTCTGAAAAGTTTGGATCGATGCAATATGCAGAGAAAATCTACAATACTTGAGGCAACGTTATTATTATGCCACATGGAAAGCTGATGGAACACGATATATGATGCTTATAACTTGGGATGGATGCTACTTGATTGACAGGAAGTTCAATTTTCGAAGGGTTGACATGAGGTTTCCTTGCAAGTCTGCAAACAAGGTCTATATTCATGCAGTTTTGATTTGAACCTTCTGGTTTCCTTGTGTCTTTTATCTTGTACAACCTTTGTAAAACATACTTCTTCCTTCCTTTGTACAGAGTGCAGCTGAGAATACTCACCATTATACATTACTTGACGGAGAGATGATAATTGACACCGATCCAAATACACAGAAGCAAGAAAGAAGATACCTTATTTATGATGTGATAGCAATTAACCAAGTGTCTATCATAGAGGTTAGATATCTAATTACCTACAAGGGAAGTTTTGTCAGTGGATCTCTGCTCTCCATGAATTAGTAACCCCAATTGAAGTTAGTACATTATAGCTCAGAGTGAGAAGTCATGTTTCAAATAATGGGTACAATCTGATGTTTTGGAACATAAGAAATATCTGGCAAATAATGGAAGTACACAGTCTAGTTAAATTCGCATAATGCATCACATGATATGACATTACTGATTCAAGTCATGTCCATTGAAGTGGTAGTCTATTAAGAAAACTCAGTTTTAACATTGACTCCAACTGCTCAAGTTATATTCTCCCAAATACGCCAGAGTGCTATGCAAATTCAACACATTTAAAAAGTTAAAAGAATTGTAGAAACAAGATAATAACTAGTAGACATTCAGTATGGTGAGGTCTATGTCTGAAGCATACCTTGAGAATGATGTGGGTGGTTTGGTTCCCCTTTCTTAGACTGTAAAGTCGAACATCTACTTTTAAGGATTATCATTTTGTTTTTTAGCTTCTGTTATGAATGGTAGACATATAATTATATTGTATTGCAGATTTTTCCTATTTTGTTTTGCTGCTCTTTTTGATTTCAGATTCAATGTTGAGATTTAGAACGGTACGACTAATCTGTAGTTTTGGTCTCTGAAACTGATTCACAGCTGCCCTTCCATGAACGGTGGAAGAAGCTTGAGAAAGATGTTGTTGAACCTCGGAATATGGAACGAGAGGCGCTTTCCAAGAGTACAATCCCTTACTACAGATATGACTTGGAACCTTTTAGTGTATGTATAGTGAAATCTGTATGGCATTATTTAGTAGATATTCCATTGTCTGGTAGGATGATCTATTGATTCTTGTTAATGTGTATCAGGTAAGAAGAAAGGGCTTCTGGTTACTTTCCACGGTTACCAAGCTTCTCAAGAACTTCATTCCACAGCTTTCACATGAATCAGACGGTCTTATATTTCAGGTTGTTGAACTGTTTGTCATGTTCTGTGGAGCGATTAAATGTGTTAGCTGTGCCAACTAACTAGCCAGAATAGTACATGCAAATAATCTGTACAAATTTTGTGGATTTAAGTTGCCAAGATTTATCAGCCAAATTATTACCCAAGTTCTTAAACGTGGTCTGATCTTAACTTTGTGATGTGGGCCAGATTCTGATAGGGACTTGGTACAAAACTAAACTCAATATTAGTAGTTTAAGCAGTCCCTTACCAATATGAGCAAGGGGAAATTATTTATAAATTGTTCTTTGCACTCGTGAAAAGAATATATTTTCATGCATGATACTTGAGTTTTATTTCTTGACTTAGAGAAGTAGTTAACCAATGCTCTATTTTTTCCAGGGTTGGGACGATCCGTATGTGCCCCGCACGCATAAGGGCCTCTTGAAGTGGAAATATGCTGAAATGAACTCAGTTGATTTTCTTTTTGAGGTTGCACTATCAGAGTACCATTTCCAGTTTTATTCTGATTTAATTATTGCCTTTCTTCTCGTTTTCATCTGAACATATCTATTTTCCTTCATCAGTTAGGATACGAGAACCGTCATCTGCTTTATCTAAATGAACGTGGAAGGAAGAAGCTACTGGAAGGCAGTAGGGTTATCTTTAAAGGTTGTTTACAAACAAACTCTATTATCCAATGCAAACATGAAAGAGTTGTTTGTGTATAACCTGGGCGGATTTATAGAGATAAATCCTTCATCGTCCTTGAATTTAAGGAATTTTGGCTACGTAGTAAGTACATACTATTGATTTGTTTTCAATGGTGTCTTGCAGATGGACAAGATCCCTCCACATATTCAGGGAAGATTATAGAGTGCTCTTGGGATCGCAAGGAGAAGATTTGGACATGCATGAGGATTAGACCAGACAAATCAACCCCAAACGAATTCAATACCTATCATAAGGTTGAGCTTTAACTGTGTTGCTTGTTCCCTGGAAGTGATTTTCAGATATTTTGGATTAATAGAGGCGTACTCATTAACTGTAAGAGCAGGTAATGCGGAGCATAGAGGATAACATCACGGAAGCTGTCCTGTTGAGTGAGATCAGTGAAATTGTTCGCCTGCCTATGTATGCTGACAGAATACAGACGGATATTAAAGCCCATCAGCACAAAGCCTCAGCAAGGCACAGATGACGGGCCATGTGTAACTTATTAGCACATACCGGGAGAAAGCCTCCAAACAGAAATGAAGGAGAGAGCGAGATTTTCTACTCGGGAAAGATGTTCACATACCATGTATGTCTTCAAGCTGCTGAAGCAGAGGACATGGAAGCTCTCTTGGCGATGACCTGTAATTGCTCTCTATGGTTGGTCTACACTGGTGCATAGTAGTATCTCTGTGTGCACACAAGATTTTCCACGAGGCTCTGTATAATGTTTTCAATTCATTCATTCTTTTCAAAGTCGGGACTGAGAATAATGGAAATGCTGAACTGAACTGTGAATGGGTGTTTTGATTCATGAGTTGTATCATCTGAGAGGGATTTTTGTGCTCATCCCAAGTCTCTGGGTTATTACTTATTTCTATAAAGAAAAAGAATATGAAAAAACGATTTTCATTTAGACTCTGTATCTGAAGTATGAGTATTGTTCAGTACGCGATACTTGCATTGTAACATTTTGTTGACATGTAGTGTTAATAGATGTACAGATTTTGAGTCAAATCTCAAAAAGGAGTCTTTGTGTAAAATGCTAATCGAGATTGTTTAAGACAAAACCCATAATTAGTGCGTGTATGCATGCACGTGCAACACAAGAATACAGCGAAGCATCATTAATTAGCTTTTGCAGTCAACCTTTGTTGTGAGTGTATATATAGCTATAGCTAATCGCGAAACTAATCAACCAAATTAACATGGCCTCTCCTCATCTTCCATTACTGGTCTTGTTTATCTCATATCTACTCGTAGCTGTAGCTCAAGACCAGGCCCTCGTTGCCCCCGTAACCAAACACCCCTCCGCTCCTCTTTACAGCATCACACTCAACTCCGACCAAAACTACGTCGTAGACCTCAGCCTCCCCTTCTCATGGCTCCACTGCAAGAAAGGCTTTCCTCACGTCCCTTGCCGGT
>JAYMSV010001465.1:0-12785 GCA_036897745.1 Erodium moschatum | reverse complement strand
GGAGTGATGGTGTTTAGGGTTCCGGGAGGACCCAACATGTGTCTTCTTCCCATACTCTGAGCCTGAGGTTGATGATGATGATGATGCTGACCTCCGGATGCATCTATTTCCCTCTTTATCTTCTTCCCTACCTCCTCAAATCTCTCCCTAGTTAATCCACCAACAAAAACAAAATTAATATCAGATGACAAGTCCTTATCGAGATCGAGATCAATTGTACTAAAAACGGAATAATTCATTTTCTGCACGTTTTCTGCCCGAATAGACCCAACAAGATCTATTACCACTACAAAACCGGGTTTTCTAGACCCAATGGTCTAAAGAAAAGAAAAACCGGAAATAAAATAATTTCAAGTCTAATAAACCTGTTCGGTCTAATACCATTGTAGATTTCTTACATATATATGAAAAACAAAGAATATATAGGGGTTTTATTATGGTAAATAAATAAATGTTTAACGAAAAAAACATATATAAAAACCAAGAGATGAAATCTAAAAAATCAAAAAGAACAAGGCCTAAAGCAAAAAAATCGAACAACAACAATCATGTAACCCTGACGGGACTGAGAACGCTGGTATCGTGTTTTACATACCTTTCTCTTGACATTCAGGCATGCTCTCCCGAAGGTTGGTGCAGAGAAAGAGAGAGAGAGAATGTGAAGACCTATTGAAGAAGAAGAGGAAGAAGAAAACGAGGAAGGAGAAGAAAGAGTGCTTAAAAGGCAAGGCAAAGGAGGAGAAGAGAAGGTGGTCCAAATATAATATGTTTCTATTGTTTATAAATATATAATATGATGAAAAAGACTGAAATGAGTATCAACAATTAATATATATCATCATCAACTTTGCTATATAGTTGAGTCATGAGTTTGGTTCGATTTCAATATATATGTAGAAATAGAAAGACTTGTGTTTGAGTCATATGTATGTATATATGTAAGTGAATGAAGAGTGTTCATCATCATCATCATCATCATCATGATCATCATGCCATTGCCAGCTGCAGATTTATGACCTCCATGTAGTGTTAATTAGTGATCGTTCTCTCAGGTCACGTGCGGCTCCTTAATTGTGCGTTGACTTGGTGGATCCACATTCAACTACACACCACACTATGCTCATATTATAATTTTATTGATTTTATATGTTTCTATAGAAGTACAATAGAATAAAAATAGTAATTTATAATACAAGTTAAATATATACATATTTATTTGAGTCATAACTCATAACATCAAGTTTAGAGATGGTTTGTATTTTCCAAAAAATATTAATAACATGAATTATAAAGATGAATTTAGAAGTGTTGGGCATAGCCTATATTAAATAAATAAGTCATGGATAGGGGAGAATAAAAAAACTATTGCCCTGTTTTCCATAGCTGGGAAGTGTTTTGGGCGACAATCTGCACTTTTGTAACGGTGATTCTCTTTTTCTTTTCCGTGTTAGTCTTTCTCATCGCAACGATCACAGACGAGTATACGATCGGCGAAAACTCACCAACCCCAATGTCTTTGCCTGATTGGGTGGCTGGGGTCTGATCTCTATGACGAGGGTTTGAGGAACTGTGGCTGGCTCCGATGAAATCGCAACTGCAGGCGCTAGGTCACGACTTTGGTCTATAATGATAAGGTGATGTCTGCTATGTAGCCTCGTCGGATCGGGCACCTATGGGGAAGCGGGATGTCGGAGAGGAGGACTATCCCGGTCCCATCACGGTCGACTATTATCAACCTTTCTCCTCTGTCAACCCACTGGTTTGCTCCTTGGACAGCTATCCCCTCAGTACCTTACGAGGCCTCCGTACAATACCGACATGCATTCAGGCACTCTAGCAAGATCTGAGTCCCAACGTGGGTGCTTGTCGTGTTTAGTCTTCCTTTTCTGTTTTTGTAATCGTTCTATTGGTAGTCGAGTTTGGATAAATCGGCGTTTTGTTATCGAGGCAGAGCACCGGATTTACCCAGACTATAACCTGACTCGTTTATTATATCGTATCATGTAAGTTCATCCCGAAAAAAAATCATAATACGCGTTTTCTTCTTCCGTTAAAAAAACAAATAAATCTGATCCCATATATAATATATAAATATATGGAATATGGCTAGTTGTAAGTATGTGCACTCATATAATCTTGACATCTCAACCTCTTCATCATTTGTAGCCTACACAAATGGGGAAACATTACAAGCTAAGAATCATCCAAATTAAGCCATTCTGATATGGACATTGTCAAAAATAAAATATCATATTATTATTTTGATCACAATGATTCCATAGTACTTTATTAAATAATAAACTTCATTTCAACAGATAATGTTTTTGTCACAAACGTATGGCTCATACCAACATCTTCCATTGCAAGGCAGCTATAATCGAAGAATAAGATGACTAGGGTTACAGTTGAGTGTGAAGTATTGAAGAATGTATGTATATATGTAGTATCACATATCAGAATCAAAGTGGGTGGTGAAAGATAACATAATTTTAAGTGTTTAATGAGCATGTTGTATGTAATGATCTGAATCCAACAACATTTGATGGATATATATTTTAAACTTAATAATATATCATAAACTCTTGAACTATAGATTAGGTTTATAGATGGAATTAGATTTTAATAGAATATTAAAACTGATTTAACTTGATACTTAGACTTATTTACTATGTTCGATCTATGTGTAAAAATACGTCTCAATCGTGGTATTGTGGACAAAAGACAAAGATAATTTTAAAAATTTGTGCTGAACTGTTTTGTTTTGCAAAAATTATGGTGAATTATTTTTCATTTATAAATTTGTTATCCTTAGTGCAACTTAGTCATGTGACAGTAACACGATATCGCCTCATTTCTGAAGATGACAGTTTTTTTCCTTTTGCAATATTGTGTTTCTTATTTGTAATCTTTATGCACATATATTTTGCAATTTTGGACCTTTAAGAGCATCTCCAATGCTAGCATGTTGGTTCCAGACTGTTCGATTAAAAAAATAATAGTTCAGTCATTTCTCAACCAACAGTCAGTACAAATAGTCAGCAACCTCCAATGCTAGCTTGTTGGTGCTGACTGTTCGATTAAAAAAATAATATTTCAGTCATTTCTCAACCAACAATCAGCACAAACAGTCAGCAATCTCCAATGCTAGCCTGTTGGTGCTGGCTTTTCATGCCATTTTGTTCACGATTTCCCAACCGTCGACGGTTTCTTGCCAATAATGAGCTTACCACCAACCCTCACCGTCAGCGTCGAATCGTCGATTTACCGTCAATGTTTTCTCACCGCCAGCGTTACCACCAGCGTTGGAGATGCTCTAAGTATATACGTACTGTAAGGGGGGTACTTCGATTTTTTGCAGAAAGAAACCCAGTTAGTAGATTCGCAGACGATTCATCGTTTGTTTTTGCTCAACGCTCATAGCTCACTGCACGTATTTACAATTATTCCCGAAGAATATTTTTATCATTGTTCCCGTTTAAACTTTTGAGTGAAAAAGCCATTTGTATTAGGGTGGTTAATTGGGTGGCTAGGTTTTAATTAGATGTTGCTTAGATTGCAAGGCAAAATAGCTAGCAAGAGAAGTAGGATAAAACACCATTCACTTGCTCACTGGCTGATTCTTGTTTGACCCGCAAGTTAAGGCTTACGAATCGGACCGTTGTTCCCTCGTCTCCCACTCCAACCCTTACTTTCCCCATATGCACTCTCTCTCTAGATTTGCTTGAATTAATTATTTATTTATTTCGAAATTCGAGAAGTTTGACCATTACACGACCCTTCAGTTGTTGGTCTTCACTTAGATTAATCTGTAAATTATGCCAAATAGTTTTTATTTTTTTTTAAAAAATATGTATTTATTTAAAAATACCATATTCACTAAACAAACATTCCATTCAAAGCTAAGGTCAAAGGTTAATGGTTTTCATGTATGGAGCTTGCAATGAGTTGGTGTTGCAGTCTCTGTGAACACAGGCCCAGGCCCAAATGTGTCACTTGTGGGTGGGCCAATTTTACCAATGAGTTCATTGATATGGATCCATGAATGTGAATTTAAGTTTTATATCACATAAATAAAGGATTAAGCCATGAAGGGATATCAACCTTCCACTTTAGGCTCGTGACCTGATAGTCTAGTCCTTTGGGTAAAGTGTGATCATCAATTTGAATATCATGGACTTTCGTTTCGGGTTCTACCTTTGGTAAGGCCTGATTCTTCCGAGGATTATGCATATCGTATCGAGATCAAGTGAACAAAATTCATGGCGACCAAACTATAATTCTGGATGGGTCGGTGTGTGGGCTAACTTATCCGAGGAATATCGGGTTGTACAAGTGAATCTGCATGTGAGTTTAATTTTCCACGTCGGATAAATGAATAGAATAAAGAAAGTTTTGTTATACTCATTAGATACACTGAGTTAGAGCAAAACGGATGGTGAGTATACTTATGGACAACTTAAGCGCCTGGACTCGACATTTTAATCAAAGCGAACACAAACATAAGATGTCATACTTTGCTATGTATATTTAATCGCACAACACACTAGTTGTAACATTGCTAAAGCCAACTAAAAACATCTACGATAATAGACGTTTTCTCAGTGTTTTGGTTTGACGAATTTCATTTATAGTTAACTCGCGGTGATGGTATGCGTCGATGACGAAGAATAATTAATTACTTGAAACGTTTAGTAGATCGTCGTCAGCATTGCAACTAACTCGATAACTTGATTAGCATTTTGAAGGGTTATCGCCAACAGGATCGACGTCGAGCGATCTGGAGATGCTCTATGCCTAGCTAGTCATCGTCCTCGTGACCCGACCCAACTAAGAACCGTAACGCCCTCTTCATCACTCCGGCCGCCGGAAAGCACCCATGTAACCACCTCCGACCAATCTTCCGTTCACGATCACACGTAGATTCCGGCGGCGACCCATAATCGTCCTCGTACCGGATCTTGCCTTGATGTTTTAGGTTTTGGGTTGTTGTTAAAATACGAGGACGAGGCATGGCACGCCGTCGCCGCCGTGTGTGTCCTCTGGGGAGCTCCGGTACCGGAGAGGAGAGGCGGAGCTTGATGGACCTTGACTTCAAAACGGACCGATAAGACGGCGGAGGAGTGAGCGGAGGCACGAGAGAGGCGGCGTCGGAGAGCGCGTGCTTGGGAGTGCCGGGGCGTGACTCCCACACGAAAGGGACCGCACGTGAGGCTCCTCCGTAGTAGAGCACGACCCGGTCTCTAGTACACGTGGAGCTGGTCTCTTCGGACATCAATCACATGAAGAACTTGTCACCATTTTCATGGTAAGCTCTCGTCAGTCCGATTCACTTAAAAATTCAAATCGATAGAAATAGATCGATGCGTCTGACGTATTCGAAGATACGAGAAGTTTATGAACAAAATTGTGATGTTTTCGGACGCGATCGAGTGAGTGTTTCCAAATTACAAAAACTTTGGCTTAGGGTATTTTTTTTGGGCGCCTGATAAAATGAAGTGTAGTCGTTTTATAGTGATACGAAAACATGGCCATATTCAATAGCGGTGTTAATTTGGGGTTTTGTTTCACTTTCAAAAATCGGTGTTCATGGTATATATCAACCATGTAAGTGTCGAGTTATTAGATACATTTATGTAGTTCAAATTTAGTTCATCATGATAATGAATATCTAGGTACTTTTAGGTCTTACACTTGTTTCTTGTTGTAATTTGTCTGAATTCGACGATTTTTAGTTAAAATACTAAATGAAAAAACAATAAAAATGAAAACTTTCACTCCCTTTTGTTTTTTTTTTCGTCTTTTAAACTTCCAAAAGAAAGACCTATATTATGGAATTTTTTGTTGGATAAAATCGTCATCTTAAAACTGAGTAACGAGACCATGACAAAAAAGAAAAACTCAGTAACATTTTCACCGTTGTACAGAAGATCAGTATGTGCCGACAAGCAGCTCCATCCCTGTTTCGATGGATTCAGTTGGTTTGACACAATGAGCTGAATCGAATGGGCGCCAACCTAGCGGGGCTCAAAAGATGGATACGACCGAGACGTCTGTCACACAAGATGCTTTCTCGAAGGAGGTGGGTAATCCGCGGAAGGATGCCCTTCTCAAACCTTCGAAACGTCAGAGTCGACCCCCCTAAGCATCTATCGGATTATTTTACCTTATCTATTCCAAGAACACGTTCGATGAGCCGTGAGAGAAATGTTACTCCCGTCGATGCTTGGAAGCAGGTTGCGCAAGCTCGAAAAACTCATTTACATAAGGTGGCTCAAGATAAGACTTTTGATGACCCGACCTTGACTTCAGAAGGTGAAGAGTGAGTCACTGATGATGATTAATGTGTTTACTTGTTTTGTTTTGTTTCGGACTGTGTACCCACAGTTCCTTCTGATAGCTCCTCTGTTATGATTGTGCTCAGTTCGATCCTTCTTGAATCTAATCATTTTTTTAATAAAATTTTCGAGTTTATCAACAAAAAAAATAAGTGCCCACAAGTAAGGGTAAGTTTCATGCTTATAGTAGCAAAGGTGAAAAAGAATAGTTGACAATAAGTTAAGTTCGGCTAGTCAAGAGCTCGGCATGAATGGTTATGGCATGAGCATGCGGGTTAGGACATTTCATGGCGTTTTGTCATGTTAGGGAAAGGCCATAACTCTCCTTTGATCCCTAGATATCCCAATATTGTTAAGGACCACATTATTCTACAATTGGTCACACTTTATACTCTTTCCTCTCCTTCTGCTCCTCCCTAATATGGGTCGATTGTACCAATAGTTTAGGCGCATCTATGTTTCAATCTATTCTTACGGTTTTTTAAGTCTCGATTTGTCATCGTTTTAATTGTATTTGATGTCACATTCTTAAATGCGATATACATATATAATATATTTACACCAAGCTCCGCCTTTTTTTTTTTATTCTAATTAAGTATTTTTTGCACCCTATATTGCAATTTCAAGAATTTGTTAAGAAAGTATTTCTAAGACATTCCACAGTGGAGGTTGAAAAAATCGTCGAAAATGACGGAAAAAAGGGATTTTGTGACGTTTCGGCTCCGATCTCTTTCCTGGCGATTCGACGTCCTCCGAGTCTACAGATTCATCGACCGTCGAACCCCTCTCCTCCGATTCACTCCTCTTTGTTTCTCTCCTCACTCGGGATTCTCTCTCCTCCCTCAACGAATCTTCTCCTTACACGTATGATTTTGGTCAGATTCGACCCTCCGAATCCGACACTACACTGCAGAATATGTCGAATCCGACCTGGTCCAGACCCACAAATTCGATCTCGACTGTGGAAGGCCTAAGTATCGAACTCGAGCAAATTGGTATTCTATGTTATTAAGGTGACATAAGGGGATTGATTCCCTAAACGAAATTAGTCGTTAGACTTTTGCGCAATTCAGACAATTTGTCGAGGTTATTTAGCCCGGTCAATTCGCTCGGTAGATCGTCCAGACACCGACGACCAACCCAACAATCTGAGTTAAAATCTCGATTCGTCCAGGTGATCGAAGCCCACCATTGAAGGTGCTCTAACCTCAAAGCCCAGTTTCAAAAACCTTATGCTAAGCCCGGCCCATACTTTGGGCCTGCGAACTCATCACTGGACCCATACCGAAATGGGCCCGATCTGACACAGTAGATGACGTGGCAAAATATGACTGCTCGAGGGAATTACTAGCGTGTGAGAACGGATTAGATAACAATAGAGATAGGATACGGTTTTGTTCTTCTTTGTATCTTTCTCTTCTTCGCCAAAACGACGACGACGACGACCTTTCTCTTCCTCTCTCGACGGAAGAGCCCAAAACACAGAGCTTCGAGGCCATGCTAGCAAGCTCCAATTCCTAGAAAAAAGATTTGATTTCGTCGCCGAACATGGCCTCCTCCTCCTGCTGCATCCACGGCTTCAGCTCTCCGCTCTCTGCTCTCTCGGTTTCGAAGCAGACCAGATCGTCTTCATCGCCGTTCTCTGTTCGCTGTGTTGTTGGAGGTAGCTTCTCTCTGTTTCAGATCCTTTTTGCTTTCTGTTTTGGTTCGTGACTGAACGTGCGATCTGGGTTTGGGTGAGAATTGTGAACATTGGGTTGTTTGGCGAAATGGGTCCTTGTTTCGGGAAGAAAATGCACTCCGAGTTGTGGGGTTTTGTGAATTTGAGTTGGGTTTCGTGATTGAATTATGCTACTCATTTGGGCTTTTCATGGTTAATTGAGGATTGGTTTGACTTCAGTGTATTTGAGTTGTTAATTGAGGATTGGTTTGACTTCAGTGTATTTGAGTTGTTAATTGAGGATTGGTTTGGGTGAGATGTGGTGAGGAGAGGGAGGATTGTGAACTTTGGGTTGTTTGGCGAAATGGGTCCCTCCGATTTGTGTGGTTTTGTGAATTTGAGCTGGGTTTGGTGAATTTTCTGAACTTGGGTCTGGTGATTGTGAATTATGCTACTCATTTGGGCTTTTTCATGGTTAATTAAGGATTGGTTTGACTTCAGTGTAGTTTCACAAGTCATAGTCTAGTTCATCTGTGACATTGCTTAGAGTCCTTCATTGATATTATTTTTATCTTAATGTTGATTGAATCTGGCATATCTTAGCTTGCATTTGGAAATTCTCATCCTAATTGGTCATGAACTATGGTGTGCTTTGGATAGAGTCACGGTTTTATGATTCATTTCCAACCTCTTGACATGAAATCAGTGGAATTAGTTGAGAGATAACATTTAGATCATATGATGAATATATACTGAAGTATAGGGTATAATTGCAAGAGAGGACCCGGAGGTATTCACTTTTTTCAATTCGTAGTCATCTTCTTTCGTAATGGCAAAAAAAGAGCCTCGAACTTGTCTTTGTGTTGCATTTTGTACCAAAACGACGATTTTACCTTCAAATTTTAATTTAAGTAGAAAACAAAATATCCAAGATTTCACATCCCTTAATTTAAAGAGCAAGAAATTTAAGGGATGTGAAATTTTGGAATTTTTGTTTTTTACTTATTATTTTTTGAACTTAATTTTTCAAGAGAAAATCGTCATTTTGATACAATCCAATAAAAAGACAAGTTCAGAACAGTTTTTTGCAATTATCAAAGAAGAGGGCTACAAGTTTCAAAAAGTGAATACCTAAGGGTACTTTTTTGCAATGATCCCTATTGTTTATGTATCATGCATTTTGATTTGAATTGCTATGCATATATACTGTGTTAAGAGTCCAAGTCCTTACTCGTACTTGCTGAAAACACTTTGTAGGAGCTGTTGCAGAACCAAAACCTGCCACATCTGCTGATCCTCTGTTGCTTAGTGCTGTGCGTGGCGAAGATGTGGAAAGGCCTCCAGTTTGGCTCATGAGGCAAGCAGGGAGGTACATGAAGGCAGGTTTATGAAACTCTGGTTTTAAATTACATTTGTTAGTCGAAATGTCCATTTTGACTTGAATCTCATTTCTCTAGATTTTCTGATTATAGAGTTATCAACTCATATGCGAGAAGCATCCTTCCTTTCGTGAAAGATCAGAAAATGTCGATCTTGTTGTAGAAATCTCGCTACAGCCATGGAAGGTTTTCAAACCTGATGGGGTATACATTCCTTCTCTTTTATTGTTATTTGTGATAATTACAAAAAAGGTACCCGGAGGTTCTCACCTTTTGCATTTTGTAGCCCTCTTCTTTGATAATTGCAAAAAATATCCCTTTTTATTTTTGTGATTTTATTGTGTGCTGTTCATTACCTGATTTATGTTAAAACGACCTATACGGCAGGTCATTTTGTTCTCGGACATTCTTACCCCTCTCTCTGGGATGAATATACCTTTCGACATTGTCAAGGGTAAGGGTCCGGTCATATTTGATCCTCTACGTGAAGCTGCTGCTGTTGAAAAAGTGAGAGAGTTCATCCCCGAAGAGTCAGTTCCATATGTCGGGGAAGCATTGACTATCTTGCGGAAAGAGGTTTACTTTTTTTCCTTTCCTTTTTATCATCTGTTTAATGAATTCATGTTGTGTATTCGAGTTCCACTCTTCGGTCTTGTTGTGAGCTTCTTGTAAATCTCCACGATACACGCGTTCTCATGAGTATATACTTCTCCAGGTTAATAATGAAGCAGCAGTACTAGGTTTTGTGGGAGCTCCATTCACCCTGGCTTCATATTGCGTTGAAGGTGGTTCTTCAAAGCACTTCTCAAAGATAAAGAAATTAGCTTTCTCACAACCCAAGGTATTTGAACTATATATCTAGCACTGAGATTTTTTTTAACAAAATGTGAGGTGCACCATATATATAATTGAAAACCAGTTTAGAATGAAACTAGGAACCAATCCTAGCCGTTGAAAATTATCCATCAATGCCCTCCAATAGTTTAGGGTTTAGGTTACAAAAATGCCATTAATAAATGAGTGAATATGAGCCTTTAAAAATTACAATGCAATGGTTGTGGAGGGTATCTAGTTTCTATTCTATTAAGAGATGGTTATGTGTACCAAGGCTGTGGCTCACCTTGCTTATGTAGAAATACGGGAGCACCAAACTTTTGATCGATGTATCATTAACTTGTGGGCTTAAGCTTTTTTATTAGAGGACCAATACAACCGAAAGCTCAAGCTAATAGTTGGAAGCCCAATTATAAGACCCGTTTTCAGGTTTGGACGTGGACCTCGAGTTTATTTAGGACAATAGTCCATTAGGAGATAAGTGAGGCTTTTTAAGAAGAGAATATTAGAACCCATTAAGAATAGGATAGTAGATAATAAGAGGCCCACTGAGGGAAAATGAGATAAATAGAGAAATATGCAGTTTTTTTAATAAGAGGCCCACTGAGGATTCGAATTCATGTTCGTGAGGTACACGCTCTGATACCATATTAGAGCACCAACTCAACTAAAATCTCAGGCTAGTAGTTGAAATATGTAGCCTTTTTTAATACGATATGAGCCTTGTTGCAACTTGCAACTCATTACTCCACCCATAACCAAATGTTATACATTGTTTTTGCATATACTAGAGCCAAAACTGAGTTCATATCGATTCCTTGCACAGGTTCTCCACGCATTACTCCAAAAGTTCACCACTTCCATGGCAAAGTACGTTCAATACCAAGCCGACAAAGGAGCTCAAGCGGTTCAGATATTTGATTCATGGGCCACAGAGCTCAGTCCCGTCGATTTCGAAGAGTTCAGCCTCCCGTACCTGAAACAGATAGTGGACACCGTGAAACAAACACACCCGAACCTCCCTCTAATCCTCTACGCGAGCGGGTCCGGGGGCTTGCTCGAGAGGCTGGCCAAGACGGGCGTGGATGTGGTGAGCTTGGACTGGACGGTTGACATGGCTGAAGGTAGGAGGCGATTGGGGGCTGACGTGGCGGGCCAGGGGAATGTGGCACCCGGCGTTCTATTCGGGTCGAAGGAATTTATAAAGGAACGGATACACGACACAGTGAAGAAAGCGGGTAGGGGCAAGCATATATTGAACCTTGGCCATGGAATTGTTGTGGGAACACCTGAGGAGAATGTTGCTCACTTTTTTGAGGTTGCTAAGGGATTGAGATACTAGGAAGTTAATCTCTGAGGTTGTTGTTTTTCTTCTGATTATTATTACATTGAGTTTAATGTAGAACTTTGCTTCTCATTACATTGTGATGTGATTTCTTCACTGGCAAATTGTAATCTATGCACTGTCTAGAATTTTTCGATATGGTCGAATCGAGTGGGGGTTGTGCATGGGCCGGTTTTCTGGCACCAACCATATTTTGTGTCCCTAAATTTGAGATTACAAGCCCTAATTTTGTTTATATTTGAGATCACATGTCCTAGTTTTCCTAATTTTGTGGGTGATATGCAAGACAAGTTTTCAATTTATCTTAATTTTTTCTGGCACCAACCATACTTTTTGTTTTTTCTCCGATTATATATAAGAACGTCTCCAATAAGATTAGTCCGTTTGGGATTTTCGGGATCAGACCAGACTAATTGCAAGAAAAGTGCATATGGCAGTTTTTGAGTGGCCGGGTGAAAGTAGTCATTGAGCTTCCGCTCAGACGATGAAATCTTTGTCAGGGTGTAACTTCGCCCGCTTGCCAACAATTCGCCTGAACGAATTCCACACTTATCGTCTCTTCACCCGCCGAATTCGACCAACGCTGGAGATATACTCTAAGTGAAAAATGTGACACCCTAGTTTTAGCCAAGTGCAATTAACTCTAAATTACATTGGGCAGACCATACATGTTTTCACATAATGAAGAGGGCAATATGGTCAAATGGCTCAACACTAGAATCTGGATTTTTAGTTGGGCCGGTCCTTTAATATGTTCACGGACTCGAGTTCGATTCCCATGACTCAAACAAAATATTAATTCACTTCCAGAGAACAATCGACACAACCAACTTATAGGCATTGATTCAGTCTAGGTGCATATATATTTTACTGGAGCCTCTCACTTCTCAGTTTCTCCAGTTCCTTCACCATTTGCCAATGCTCCATTGACAAGCAGCTTTCCCCAAAACTCAGAGACACAAGCCTTCCCATCGTCAACCATCTGTAACCATAACAATAAACAATTTATTCATCAATCAAGAAAAAAGAAATCAATTAATCATTCTCCTTATAATTCTAAATTGTAAGGGTAAAAGCATCATTTTCATACATATCACAACAAAAAATAAGTTTGGGGCACTTTTTTGCAATTATCCCATCATCCTACTTGAAATTCTTGACTCACTAACCTGCTGAAGTCTTGGCTGCTCAAGTTCCGATCTGCTTGCCTTGCTGCCACCCAGTCATTCTCC
>JAYMSV010001464.1:0-12789 GCA_036897745.1 Erodium moschatum | reverse complement strand
AGTGCGCAGGCGTAGGTTCATTGACTGGTGGGGTAGTCGCCGTAGGCATAGGCAGGTTCGAGGTAAACGCGTGGCAGAAGGAGGCGACAGAGTTAATGGATCTCATTCTAGGGAGAGAGCCGATTTCGGGTTTAGGAGATTTAACAACTTATTTGCTTGTGTTTGAATTTTAGATTCGTGTTTCTATAAAGATACTTGCGTGATATTTTCACTCGAATTTACGATGATAACAATTAATATGGGCCAGAGCATCAATAATTTTAGTAAGATAAAAGTCTGCCTTTATTGTGACTAATGACAATGCTAGTTCATCAGTTCAATAGGTCATTACATAGCGTTTGGCTTTTATGCGCATCACCTATATTACAAGATATGAATACTAATCAACCCTCTTCCAAAGGAAATTCGAATGAAAAGAAATATACACTAGTGATTTGGAGGGGGAATTGCTCCATCGTAATGACTTATGCAGGCGGCCATTTCACTTTTGGGGGGTTTCAGACCTAAGCATCATCGTCTGGAGAGAGTACCAGAATGATGGAAGAATAACTGAGCATTGGATACAGATTGCCATCAAGGAAGTTGGCATATTGTTTGACGGCAAGTTCCCTGTCTGGGAGGTCTGCAGTGAGGAAGTCGAATGGTGCAGGTTTGCTCGTGTCCACCAACGGCTCCCATCTGTACCCAGGACGCTCTGGAAGTGCCACTGTCACTGCTAAATGACTCGTATTGAAGGCAATGTAGATCTCCCTCTTCACTGAATCTATCTGGATACCACAAATACATAGAAGAATTAACAATTATGAGAGATACTTGACCTGTATTGGTAAGATGGCTCATAGAGCAACAAATCGTGAACTAAACATGGACACTAGCATCGATGACTACGTACTCAAAATTTAAGTCTGATTAACGCAATGGAAGTAGCACTGGAACAACTTAACATGCTGTGAAGATATTATTATTTTTTGTAAATGGAATGAGTAAACGGATCACTAGTGCCTACCTTGATCCAGGTAGGATACTTGCCTAGTAATTCAACTCTTATGTTCTGGGCAGGGCTGTTCCGGTTGCATCTAACATATCCCATAGCCAAACCAAGTGTTTACTAACTTAATTTGAGACACTGAACACATTCTTCAGTTGCTTTAGATAACAGTGTCTCAGAAACAATCCAACATGGACTAATCTCTGCATTTTTTTTTATCAGCAGTGTACGAAGATTTGGGCTCACTGGCTTATGTAGAGAAGCACGGAGAGCCAAAAAATTTTACTCATAGACATTTAAGATTGTCGTTTCACGGGCTCAAGGCATACATTAAACTAGAAAGGAGCTCTAATATTTCCACAAGACCTCCCACCTTGAGAAAGAGGCACAACAGAAGTTGGGAGAAATAGAGAGAGGCCCAACAAGAGTTAGAGAAATAGATGATAAAGCTGGGAGAAATAGAGAGAGGCCCAATTTCAAGTGCTTAACCATTTGGACAAGCAAGCTTTGGTCCGATCTCTACACATTTTGAGCTTCATAAGACAAATAGATTATATGAAACATATTTTCCATGCCTACAGCTTTTGACATGTAACTCTAAGCGGTATATAAATATGATTGCACTGAGTGAACAGAGTAGGTATGTATACCAAAGAACAAAAGTGGCATGAGAATTGACAAGATTACCAGGGTAAAGGCCACAAATCGGCTATTATCAGACCAGTCTGGCACGCCAGGAGCATGACCATGCCACTGCAGCCTCTCTGCTGTTGGGAAGTCATGTAAGCCAAGTGACTCACATTCCCTAGAACAACATAATTCATATTCATATACAATGGGAAAGAGATGCAAACATGAACGAAAAAGAAACAAGCAACATGAAGTAGGTACTTACTGCCGGAACTTGGTCATAAGGCAGCAAAATCTATAGAAATCTGATGAAGCTTCTTCTTTCTTGTCCCAGCGGAAGTAGTTGATCTGCAGAAAAGCTATATATTAATTTATGAAACAAAAGATCGGGTTTGATTTAAGTAGGTTTTAGATGATTACATAATTATCATGGCAATAAGTATTGTTGTTTCCCCCTTTTGTGTGGCCATATTCATCGCCCATGTATAACATTGGGACGCCCTGATTAGATAAACAAAATGGTCAGCGAGTAAATATAGTGAACCTTTATTTAAACTTTAAAGCACATTTATATCTCCAGTGTAAGGGAGATTTATCCCTCGAGTTGTTACTAAGACTTCCAAACTCATATATGTACCTAAACAAGTGTCAAGTTTTTTTTAATTTCTAAAAACTACCTTATGTATTGTCCCTGCTTTTAAACTACCCTATCTTTTGACCACGGTCGTTTACTGACAAACTTCGGAATATTCCGTTAAATTTTGGGACGTGGACAATACATAAGGGTAGTTTTCGCACGTGGACAATATATAAGAGTAGTACTTTTATTGAAAAAACTAACAAACAACCGGAGTCACAATACATAAGGTGACTTTTCGCACATGGACAATTCATAAGGTAGTTTTTAGCAATCAACTCGTAATTTTTGGCAAAAATTAAGGATTAGTGAAGTTTGTGCTCCTACTTACTAAGACCTCGGGGGATAATAACCAATTCATACAAAGATATTATAGTAATCCATGCATGATTCACTTCGTAAAAAGAAAAGTGGGCAGTTATTTTGGAACATCCCACATAGGAAAGTGGACATTTGTTTTGGAATGGAGACAGAAAAAAGAAACAAGACAACATATTAAATTAGGTACTAGTTTGACTACTAAGTCCATACAGTAAAAATTGTATAAGGCTCTCCTCCAGTCCTCCTGCTGGTAGAGTTTCTCCTGACTCAGCTTTCCAGAAAGCTCAACTTTCTTCGGACTTCTGTAAGGCGCTAGGTTTCTCAACTACAAGGAATGAACCTGAGCTGGTTGCTCACATACAAGCAATGAATGAAAAGATAGAATCTAATTTACGAGCAGCTACAGGTTTTGGAGTTCTCACTGATATCTTTGCAACATAATTAAATGAATCGCAGCACTATCTTGTTCTTCTTACGAGCAGCTACAGGTTTTGGAGTTCTCACTGATTTCTTTGTTGTAATGTTTGAATCTGCTTTGGGGATCTTACTGTTTATTTCTGTTTCTTTGTACTCTTCGTTTGAGGTTTTAATTTCCTTTCTTGGGCAAGGATTTCCTTGCTTTTTCAATAAAAAAATTTACCTGATAAAAAAACAAGGCTTACACCAAACATGTTTATTAAGTAGAGCTCAGCATGTAATAGCAAGAAGGCAGTATTCAGGCAGATAAAGAAGATCTCACCATGGAAGACTTTGTTTACCGAAGATATGCTTAAGGCCAGGGAAGGAACCAAATAGTAGCTATACGAACACAGCTATGGCAATCCATGATGAGATGTAAGCGTTATTCGGAATGATTGGGTGTAAAGCGTATGCAAGTGGCTTTTGAAGTTCGCTATCAAATCACATGCCTCAACCCAGGATAGGCGGTGGAAACTACAAAGTTGGAGTCCAATAGGGGCAGAGGAAATCTCCGGTGCAGCAATAAAATGCATAGAAATATTGAAAAAGAAAATCAATAATATTTGGATTCGAACGAAGAAGAGGAGATATCCCTCAATGATTACGAAGATAAGAAATGACACGTTCAAGTGGTCATATCAATGTGATAAAACTTGGTTGGAAGTACACAAGAGGAATACACTAATACAAGTTTTGCTCCCTCTAAATCTCTGAACCTATCTAGACAATCAGAACTAAAACTAATTCATCCTTGGTTATAGGCAGAGTTTTAAATACTCAACATGCATAAACTAAATAACTAGAGATCGGGAACACAAGTCACTATTTCTATCAAATTGTAGCATGCAACTCAAAGTAGACATTAAGTAATTGTCAGCATGTAATATTCATGTACCGAGCAATTACAGAGAATACATGCGATAAAAAAAATTAAATAAATAAGTTAAAACTTACTTGGGAAACCATTAAGCAGAGGAAGAAATTCCGCATTTGTCGTTTCCTCAACTTCTTCACTGAAATGCTTGCAAACTCTCCTTCCTAAATAATTATTTTCACAAAAGAATGATGATTCGTGTATAAAACCCATACTACCACCAAATGAGTACAACCACATCAGCAGATATCCCTAAATATAGATACATACACCAAAATAGCATGAATAATTAATACATTTAGCAAATTGATTTCACATGAAATGACTGAAGATGATCCTTAACTGTTTCTTATATTTTCAGTTAAATTAATATACTCTATATTCCTATTATATATTAATCCAGTGACCTAAAATTCAGCCTAGGCTGTGATTTTTACAATACTGGCCCGATTATGTACAATGGGGTGATTTAAATCAGCCGCCTAGAACGATTTTTATAACACTTTCTTATTTATTGACACTTATTACTACTACTTTTAAGGATATTAGTTTTTTTTTATATAGTACAATTCATATTTTGGTTGTGTATATATAATAATTTATTTAATATAAAGAAAAATAAAAATAAAATAGAAAACTACAACTCTGATTTACCCCTGGCCCTACCCGTCCGACTAGAACCTGACGTCTTTTACAATATTGTATTAGTTTGCACAGAAATTCTCTCGCCTACATAGATATGTTCATCTGAGATTTCTTTTTTTTCAGTGGGATTAAAGTAGCAATCAGAATGTTTTTTTTTAATTTCTAAACATTGCTCGTTCTCTTCTACTTCGGTTGTTTGTACCAGGGTTTAAAAGGCAGAAATGGGAACTGAGGAGTTTTCCTTCCACCACGAGAAGCATAACCCTCGAGGCAAACCGAGTAAGCCTCAATAAAAAAAAACGAACAACTCATTAAATGTTATACAATCTAGTTCAAACATCACATAACTTCATAACAAAGACATATTTAGCAATTAACAATTCAACATTGTTTGGTTTTAAAAGCTGATTTCTAATTTTACAGATAAATCATAATAATACATACATTTTATTATAAATCTTTAAAGAATCAACCTTTTCCTGAACGACTTGATCTTAAACACTAGACACATAAACTGAACGCTAACGATCAAGTTCAGCCAAACTTGATGGTAAAGTCCAATCTACAATATGAATCATGCACTACAGTCCAAGAAAAAGCAAAACTCTCCCCAACTTTGATTAGTTTTTCATCTATGGATAATTTTTTTAGATATTTACGCCTTTTATTTTTATCCCATATTTTTCATTTTTTCCAAAGCCCAATTCATTTTTAAACATAACTTAACCTAAAATCCCAAAAAGCACCCCCAAATCTGAGGTGTGCACCTCATGGGTTCCGAGGCGCCGCCTTGAGGCTCAATTGTTACCTCCTCGCCTCGAGCGTTTTTCAAAACCATGGTTTTTACAAATCTTAAATAACAAAAAGGACAAAAAACGGGATGGCCCTACCACAGAGTAATAAGGGCATCAAAACTAACCCAAATAGAAGCATTTGAAAACACTAGTTAACGTTTACCTGTCCACAGTTCCAGCTGTTATTGTGACTTTCTCCGTCATTATTGTCTTCACCATTTGCCAAGTTATGTTTGTTGTTGTAGGTCACTAAATCAGCCAACGTAAAGCCATCATGTGCACATATAAAGTTGATACTATGCCATGGTTTCCTTCCTCCTCCCTGACCAGTCAGAGATGGCACTAAATAGTCAGATTCAGCAGCACAATACAGAACATTCCAACAAAATATGGGTATGCCAAGAATCTCGTTCAGTTCAAATTCAAAATTTGATGGTCACGAGATTCAGTAAGATAAAAAAACAAGAACATACCTGGTACAAATTGGGGCTCCCACAAAGACATTCCGCAAAAGCCCCAGAAAACCCATCCGTGCCTTTGATGAACAGTCGTACTATGTCACGATACTGAAATTCACAGAAATGAACATATAAACTTTGCTTGTAAATTTAGAAGCATGAATCTGTGCACGCGCACACACACATCATGGGAAAAGAAAATATGAATGTGTGTCCTAATTAAATCAAATAAGCCTAGGATTGAACTTGCACAGCAGCCTGAAAGAGCAACAGAAAGCAAGAGAAGATCTATCAACATGACATTCCAGAATTTGACAAGTTGAGAGAATGTAAGTCCAGCATTCACAATTGTTTTTTTTAATTAAATTGTAATTCTGTGACTTTCATGAAATGATGTCCTGAGGAAGCATGAAAAGTTAGTGGTAATCTGAAAACAGGTCATCAACGAAATATGCTCATTTACCTGTAAAACATGAAATTAACAAAAGAGAGAACAGACAATTACAAACATGACATGCAATTAAAATGGGAACAAATATGACATGAAATTAATACAAGAACTCTAAGATAAGGATAGCCGTCATATTTTATCCTTTCCCTGACTCCCATTGACCATAAGCCACTCACACACTAACCTTCCCATTCCATTCAGACCAAATACCCCAGTGAGGAAACATGCCAACTTGATACAGGCCACCAGCATCCCATGCTTCAGCTATAAGCTATTTGACAAAGAGCAATAAAACGTTCAGCAAGTAATATGATATATCAGTAGAACATGAAATGGTTAAAGTACAAATGAAATAAAAACAAAATAAAAATGGTGTGCAGTACAGATTACTGGAACACAATATTTAACAGAAGTATTAGATGATATAATGAGAAATAAGAAAACAACTTATAACTGTGGGATAGAAAAAACTGGAAATAGAAAGGGAAAAGGAGAGATACCGTGGTTCAGACAGAAAATCTGTTAATATTTTCCAGTGTTCTAAATAACCTGATATCTCCCCAAGGACTAGGTGAAACTTAGTTTTGACTGATTTCCACAAGTAAGTGAAAATCGGTCAGAAGTCAGTGAACTAGTTTTATATACAATTCTTAAGTGTACATGAAAATTTGTACTCGAAGATATGTGCATAGCACGGACATAAAAGGAGACAATCGATACCAAGTTTAATTCACTTCTGAAATACAATTCAATTTCACATAACATGAACTAAAATATGTTCGGAACTATCTTATTTTACTAAACTATTTCTATTTATTTAATACAAAACGCATTTTGCCGATATCCCCTGACAGGTTAAAAAATCCTTAATCGGCACCTAACCGAGTTTTGACCGTAAACAAGTTTTAGAACCTTAATGTTTTCTTACTATCACTTTATTATACAATTACACTTTTAAGGCCAGTATATATAAGTAAACAGGCATTACTTTGTAGGCAGTGGGCACTTGCATGTGTTGACTTGATAAATCCAACTAGGAAATTTTACAACAAAATAAAGAAGGGATAGGGGGAAAGGCAACAACAAAGGTCAATGACAGCACCTTAACTCCACGAAGTATTGGATCGTTGCTCATCATGTCAATTAGTGGAGGTATGCTAAGAGGGGTGCCTGTTGTCAACAGGTCACCTTCAATTGGTCTCCCATATACATTAGCTGCATCCCAGAGACTAAAAAGAGAAGGAAAGGCAATAAAAACAACAAAAACATTAGTCCACCGAGTCAATTGGCAAGGCAAGTATTCAGGATACCAGAAAGGTAGTTAGCAAGACCTGCTACCCCTGGTCATGATAGAAGCAAGATCAAAGCGAAAGCCATCCACATGCATTTCTGTTACCCAATATCTGTCACAGATGAAGAAAAAAATAAAGGTACTCAATGCTAATCAAGGGTGCAATTAAAAGAGGTGGAGCATGAAATTTGGTGGTAAAATGTCACAACTAAAGAACCAATAATAATAGGTAAATAAATTAGCATTGCACAGTATGAGGTCTAGAATTTGAATCCTAGTGGGTCATCTGCTTGGGGGCAGGTGTGGAAGAGGGATTTGGTTCAGAATTAGATTAGGAATTGCCGATAAAAAAGGTAAATAGATGAAACAAAGCACATTTACTAAGATGGGCTCAAAGTAAACCAGTTATCATATATGGAAGTAGTTTGAGAAAGGAAGAATAATACGCTTCAGGGTGTGGAACCTACCTCAGGCAATCCAATATAAATTGTCTCACGACAGGATGGTTGCAATTGAATGTGTTTCCACAACCTGAATAGTTATAGAACTCCCCCTATAAAACCAATAAATAGTAGGGAAAACAGTAGATTTTAGGATAACAGAATAGGGAAACATGTTAAAGCTTTTAAATCATTTGGCCCATATGTTTTGTCCACAGTACTTTTCAATGCTATATGTTTTGACCACAGTAATTTTCAATGTTATAGGTTTTGAACACAGTACTTTTCAATGCTATATGTATTTTCCACATATCCTGTAGGGATTAACAGAACAGAATATTCTGTTCATTATTTGTAACAGAATACTGTGGACAATACTTATTGTATGTTTTTGTCTTCTTTTAAACTTAATGTAGTTTTTGGCATGAGGACAAAACTTTTTTGTTGTTTTTAGCAATTAACCCTTTCATCTATTACCAAAAAGCTTTTAATTTTATTGAAGGCAGAAACATGTAACAATGGAAAAAGATATACCTTAGGTGCAACCATGTAGTAAACACTGTTATCAACACCTCTGAAAGAAAAACTTGGACCATTCTCATTTCCTTCAGCTGTGTGGTTGAAAACAACATCCATGAGCACCTGTTTCAGAAGAATTAGAAGAAACAATGCCCAAGAACATGTCGAAAGGAAACATTTTATCACATTCTAACAAGCTGTCACCTCGATTCCACGTTTATGTGCTTCTTTAACAAGAAACTTGACTTCATTTATGGCATCATGTCCACAATTACGAATGCCAGCAGATGAGTATCTTATCATCGGTGAAAAGAAATTGATAGTGGAATATCCCCAAAAATTCATCCTGAACAAGAACTAATGGCATATAACTATATAAGGCATATATATGAAGACAATGTTGCTTCATGTAGTTACCGAAGTTATCAAACATACAGTGAAGAAAAAATCGACATATTACTTCCAGATTGAAATTAATTGGTTTTCTTGTACATCTTGGTTGCACAAGAAAAGTAATCTAATGTAATATTTTGTTTTTTGGAAATATTGGTTCCAAACACATGTGTCAGTGTCACTATTAAAATCTGAAGACGGGTATAAAAAATTGGAAGTTATCTTGTCAAGATTAGAATGGAAATTACTAAAAATCTAATTTTATTTAGAAGTATGATGTAAAATTCAAATGAGGTGATGACATCTTGATTTCCACCTCAGGTTGTATGGGGTTATTGAAAGGCTGTTGGGACAAATACCAATCATCTTTTAATACAACCAGTAAATAGTAGTTAACCAAAAAATATCAATGGAATTTCCATCTCTCTCCTAAATATGATATTAACAAGTAAAAAAAACCTCTTGCTACCACCAAAATGAGGAGGAAAATAAATGGAAACATTATTAAGAAAAAGGTAGAAGGATTACTTATAGTCGCCCAAGACAGAATTGTAGCTGAAGTATTCCAATTCATTGAACTCATGACATGGCATTAATTCTATACAGTTCACCCCAAGCTCCTGCAACATGAATTATTGAAGCATGATGCCACAGATTATAGGAAAGCACATTAATTTATGATGCCTCACTGACAACGAAATAACTGGAAGATTATTTCAAAGCATTACAAGTCATTGGAAGACTGTCCAAACTATTGCTATTGTGATCACTGGTATCTTATAGATAGATGGATGAAAAGTAAGACAACTAGTAACTAAATACAATATAATTTCATCATAGATTACTTATATTATTCACCTTATAGTGAAAATAAGCATTGTGTTAAAAATTCTTGAAGTGCTCCCAAGTATACCTTCAAATGGTCAAGCTTCTCAACTACACCAATGTATGTGCCAGGGAATTCAGCCCCACTTGATTCATGCCTTGTAAAACCTCGTACGTGCATTTCATATATTATAAGATCCCTTTGTCGATATTTCAGAGGTAAATCTCCCTCCCAGTCAAACTAAAAACATTAGATGGAAAAAATAGTTAGATAATTGTGGACCGAGTTCTAGACATATTGAAATAATATCAAAGAGAAAGAAATTTGAAATTATGATGCAGGTATTATGCATTGCTCATTTGTAGTTAAGTTTCTTAAAGAGAAACAGATTGAGAAATACACCACCTAAGAGAGAAATGCAGGCACAAGGTATAATCTGACCATGAAATCAATACACAAAAGAATACCAAGTAGTATATATTTTCTAACCACTAAAATAGGGGGGCGCATATAAAAGAGATGCAATTTTCATATGTCAGGATTACAGAATCCACAATCTATGGAATAAATTAGGCATACATGGCAAAGAAGAAACGAGGTGACTGGGATCTCACATCCAGTATCAGAAATAAAATTAGTAAAGGATGGGTTAAACGGCAGCTGGACATTTGGTGTATTTAAGAAGCATTAGATAAGGAAGTTGACGGCTTAAGTTTCAGAAAATTGTTCACAATAATAGCAATAATAATTGTACCTATCAGATTTAGAAGCCCATTTCTGACTAATGATGTACCTAAAAAACATTTCTCGCCTTTTGTAGGAGCAGCTTAGTTCCCTGAAACTTTACTCCCAGAGTTTACAACTCATGTAAAATAACTTTTAGCTCAACTGTTTTCTGATTGAAGACAGTGAAATACATAACTTATAAGATTGAGGGGCTGTCTTGAAGAAAATACTACAACAGCAGATAAAAAAGGACAACCCAAAGGATTAATGATGTATATAGACTGATAGGTGTATAAGCAAGTTACTCTACAGTGCAGTCTAGAAATAGGGATGCAATATGCGGGGGTTCAATTAAATGGCTTGAAATGCATTAATTGTTGACACAGAAGGAAACTAGAGAGAAATTGTGAATAACTAAAAAGATATAAGTAAGAGAATAGATCCATAAAACATTGACTAATATAGAAAAGAGTAGCTATGCAACAACTCCTTCAAGATATCTTGTACCACACTTATTTACTAATGTGTTCATTAATTTGACACATTATGCAGTTAATTCAACCATGCTTTGAAGCAGTTATGAATAGATGAATACCAAAATAATACAAGAAAAGTACAAAATAATGAGACAATTTCTGAGTTAAAGTAGTCATGAGATGTAGGCTTGTAGTGAACACCTCATTGTTTGGAGAAGGTACCATGCAGGCCATTTGGGGCCAGCAATTACCATCAGGTCCCAAAACTCCATACTCTCCTCTGCTTATTACTGCCTAGACAAATGCAAGGACAAATTAGTATCCAACTAACTATGGAGATAAACTGAGGAACTAAACTAACATATACAATTTTGTTTCTTTGTTTCATGAAGTGGAAGGAAAAGACAAATAATTGTGATGAACACAAACAAAAGTAAGTCATGAAGGGCACTAACTTTTGCGTAAGGATCAAGTAGTATCTGAGAAGAATTGAAATACTGTCCTTCTTCAGGAGAAAACTTTCCATCAAATCTGTAGCCATAGAGCATATCTTTAAAATCTCCTTTGAGAAAGACATGCCAAACATCCCCCGTCTTATTAGTCAGTGGATCAAGAGATATTTGTTCAGTAGCCCTACTCTGCGTATGGATACATAGAAATGATTAACCATGTAGATATCACAATACCTAGAATAAAAGTAATTAAAAACATGAACTGTTCCTAAACCAGCTCTAATGACCTAAGGTTGTGTTCGGCTAATTTTAGGACTGGGAATCAACTCCCCTTTTGAGAGATTTGATCACCCCGTAACGTTACCCATTTTTATTCCACCAAATGGAAGGTAATGAAATTCCCATTGCCTTTCGAAATGACATAACATCCCATGTAAATAGGCACGCGGGAGAGGAAAAATATCTACAGAGTACATTACCCATAAAAAAAATACAAAGGCAGCTTAAGTAATAATAGAAAACCTATATAATATGTAGTATCTCACCAATCGAAAATGTCCACTCGAAAAAATAATTTTTGGTCATTTTAAATAATGCATACAAATATGTCAATGAAGTGACATCACCAAACAAAAATGTTGTTCCGATGAAGTGGCTCAAAACCTCAATTATCAAAAATGTCCAGACTAGAATCACTGTTCTGTACAATAAGTATATAACATTGACAACTTGATGTGAGAAGCATTTTGAAGTTTATTGTCTCCTTGCAGGGAATCCAAGGTAATGACTGTTTCATGAATAGACATCCACTTCCATTCAGTCCGTACAGATCAATAGGAGGACATAAGCTAAATATTAAAACATCTATGCCTAGGTGTGTAACCGTGCAAAAAAGACACTGGCCCAATGAATTTTTCACTAATTTTAAGTTTACCTCAGGTCATAATAAACATTTTCAATATTCAACAAGCATTATAAATTTGCAAACTGATTAGATTAGTTGTACTATAAGAATAGATTAGTGCATTGATGAAAAATTAAAAACTACAAGTGAAGGATAAACCAGATAAACACACACAAGTAAACGCCTAAGCCAGCTACATTTATATGAATTATACTAATACTGAAATTTAAGAGAAAATGAAGATCAATTGAGGTTAAGTACAATCTGATGAACAAACCTGCTGCAAATCTGCGAGATTCGTCAAGCACAGAGTAGCGGAGACGGCATTGCTCGAGTAGATAGCAAAATTGACGCCACCGTCGCGAGCGGTGGCACCAAAGGGAGTCGGACGCCCATCGAACACCTTAAACCGGCGCCGTTTCGGCTCCTCCCCCCCAACAACCGCCGGCGCCGGACCCCACCATCACCGACCGCGTCTACATGGACTTCAGCCTCGGCCCCAACT
>JAYMSV010001463.1:0-12792 GCA_036897745.1 Erodium moschatum | reverse complement strand
ATCACCCCCTCCCTCGAAGGTCTCTCCGAGAAAGAGATCGGCGTCCTCAATGATTGGGAGAAGAAGTTCGAAGCTAAGTACCCAGTTGTCGGTCGTGTTGTTTCCTGATTTTCACCTCCAATATATGCGTATGTGCTCGCGACCCAGTTTGTATTATGTTGTTCTGATTGCGTGTTCTTGTATCAACCAGCTGATTCGGTTCTAGGGTTTGTTGCTCTGCTGAAAATTGCTAGACTATTGGGTATGAAGATGTGTTGTATGAATTTGACTTATATTACTGATTCAGACAGTGATTGGGTTGATAAATAAATCTGGGTTGTGAAATTTGATCCTTTTATGCTTCACTTTCCCTCTTCTCCAGATAGATACATATTTGGGGATTGTTGATTATTGGCCTTTTCGATTTTGTGCCATTTTGGGCTTAATTCAGTGTCAATGATAATGCACAACTTCATTTAGTTCTAGGCACCAGTTATTTTGATTGGATTTGACATCTTTATTCACATGATCTATCTGTTGCATGAGAATTAACAGATACATTTATTTCAGTTTTGTGAGGTTGTGGTTCCTTATAAGTTACAATCTTTCAGCTCCAAATTTATTGGTATTGAGAGGCTATATGGTAAGTTGGGGTGTTTATTGCTCTTTTATATGTGCTATAACTGTGTGTACTGTAGAGGAATTGATGTCCAATAAGGCATCTTTAGATTGTTGATACTTGGGTTTTATATACAACTTGATCATCAAGACCATCCTAGGTAGCCTTTCATGCAAACAGTAGTGGAGTGGAAAAGATTTTTTTTTACATGTTTGGTGTTTATTTTTAACTTCATTGCAGAGCTTCCTTGTTGGTTTTCTGATCATAGATACTGAGTAGCTTGTGCTTGTATCTCAAGGGTGTCTGTTTTCTGTTTTTTTTCACTTCATAAATCAACTATAGCGGATGGGTCATTTCATTTTTAAGGAAAAGAGAGTAAAAGTTACTGAGTGACCTTGAATGATTGAAGTTCCTTGTGATGTTTTTTTTTTCTTCCATAACTTGTAACCATTAGCTCTTGACTAATGTATGGCATGATTAAGCATTCCTCTAAACCAGTGGTTGAAAAATGAAGCAGTGGATTCTGGATAAGTTTTGTTGTTATTATGGAAGCTGATCATCACACCTTTCTTTGGCAAGCCACATTCTCTTGTGAAGTGCTGTTTTGCCTCTCATGTTGGAGGTTGGATAGTTCTTATGACGACTCTAGGTTGGATTATGACATTATGTTACGGTTGGAACTTAGATGCTTGATTGCAGGACAGTGTCCAAGAGACTTATCCTGACCTCTGGAATGTAGATTCATGTCTGTCTTGTTGAGAAGTTTGTGCATTGCTTGTATGTGATTTATTTATTGAGAATGACTTCCCAAAGGCTAAATCTTTGGGCTCTTAACAGTTGCTTGCAATTGCTTCGATGATTGTGATTGGCCCACCCAGGTGGTTGTGGATTGGGAGATCATGTGTGTCCTTTTGGGAGCTAATGGGAAAAGGCTAAAGAGCACATACCTCTTATCCATCCCCATAGAAAAATACATATATTAAAGCTTTATCCTTGATTGTCAAGGTGAATGGGTCAGGTCAGATTTCTGTAAGAAAAACAGAGGCAGAGCAAGTTTGTTGGTGATTACAAGGTCTATAGATGCGGTTTCTGTAATTAAACAAAGGCCTTTCGACACATGCCTTTTTCCAGGAATAGTGCCCATCAGAAGATTACACTCTTTAGCCTCACAAAACTCTACAATTCCGAATTATGACGCTTCCTTTTAATCAGCAAAGACATATCATAAAAACCTCTATTTGAAATAAAGAACGTATGGTGATGAAAGAACAACCCAAGGAGCATTCCACAAAGGGAACATCAACCATGAAGTTTGAACACACTCAAGATGAATACAACCAATGACAGAACTCAACAAGGCCAACAGTGGGAAAAACCAGCACAAAGAGAAATGAGGTATGATAATCTAGATTTAACAAACTTTAAGTACAAACTAACCGAGGTCTAATAATTCAAATTTAACAAACATGAAGCCCCAAACAAGCCTAAGGCCTGAAATACCCGAATTTGACAAACAACCTAAGATCTGAACCCAAATTATGACGGTTTCTCCAACTTCATTATTTTCCCTACTTGCAAATCATGCAATTTATAAACACACATATATCATATATGTAGCTAACTCTTATAATGAATGGCTGAATATCTGAAAGCTCTCCAAAGTCCAAACGTGTGTTTTGCTAACCAAAAACTCGAATCTGAAATTAGGCTAAACTCTTAGTTGACTTGTAATCGATGGGTCACTTTTACCCTTTTGGAATCCATCACCCAGATCTGAAAACCTAGACATTTCCACGTCTCGCCTTAGATTATTTTGCAGTAACAATGAAGAATCAGGCAATTTGGAGTTAATTATGAGAATAGATGCTCTGGCACTGACACGATCAAGTCAAGTTGAAACTCTTTTTCTCTAGGTTACGAGGGCCAAGCTTGGAAACGACGTCGTACCCATATTGCTTTATCCGGACACACCCAAACCCGAGTAGTAACATTGGACTTCTCGCAACTTTCAGACCACCCCGGCATGATCTTGTCGCCACTTGCAAGGAACCAATCCATTTCTGCCACGTGTTTTAGATCAGCAACATGATCCCGCCAGATCTTGGGAAGCCCTCATATACTACGCGTAGATCATGTAATCCCTGCCGTCGGATGTATGTACCCCCGGCCCACAATTGGTTCAATCACCATCACGTGTTCCAAATTATTCACACTTTTATATTATAAAATAACAATTATCATTTGATAAATTATATTTATGGTATAAATTGAGATATTATCTTGAATCAAATAGTTTTTAAGATTTTATGAAGACATTAGTTCAACTTCAACACATTTCTCTATTTAAAAAATTCACCTAATTCTTACATGAAGTAAACAGCTTTGAGCCTTCTGTAAGAAAAATAGGTGATTCATATATTTGGGTCAAGGACAAGGACTGTCTGCTACCTTGAAAACCGACTCTTCTCTCTCTCTCTGCTCTGCCATTGACATTTTATTTTCTTCGTTGAGATCAATCAGCTTGAGCTGAAGGGAGCTAGGCAACACAGATTTGTATTGCCATGAGTGCAGGTTTTGTTGGAGATTTAAGGCTTATGGACGATTCATGGTGAGAACACAAGCTCTGCTCATGAGATTGCATCTTAACCCAGTTCAGGAGTCATGGATTTCTAAATTGGGGTTGGGTTTCTCTCTCTCCATGGCCTCAACCCAGTTCAGGATCTGCAGCCCCAGATCAAAAGATTCGATCTTTATCCCATTTGGGTAGAGTTTGATTATGTTACTCATATTCCCAGCTGAATAGATCGTGATTTGGTGAACTGGGTCGGTGCTATTTTATGTAAATTTGACATTTTAGAAGAAGATAGGCATGGTGGAGGAGGAGAATCTGAAAGGGTACGATGAGCCTGTGGAAGAGAGTGTGCAGAAGAAAGGGTTTATCTGGGCTCCATATTATTGGCTGCAGATGCTTGCAAAGGAAATGCATTGGAGTTTTGTTCTAGGAGTGGTGATTGTCAATGGAGTCAGTCAAGGATTCGGCGGAGCCCTCTCTCGTGTAGCCACAGAGTACTACATGAAGGATGTGCAAAAAGTGCAGCCCTCTGAATCTCAGGTTTATGCAGGAATCATTTCCCTTCCTTGGATTGTGAAGCCTATCTGGGGCCTTTTCACTGATGTTCTCCCAATAGTTGGCTACCGAAGACGACCCTACTTGATTTTAGCTGGTAATTATCTTTCCATTTCAAGTAGATTTTGAGTTCAAAAGGTATGTTTAGCAGCTGAACCAGTATAGTTATGAATGCACTTCTTTTTGGGCAATTTCAGGTATTCTTGGCATAGTTTCCATGCTGCTGTTGTGTTTTCACAGCAATCTGCACATTGTATTTGCACTTGTGTCGTTTACGGCCGGAAGTGCTGGGGTAGCAATAGCAGATGTCACTATGGATGCTTGTGTGGCACAGAACAGTATCAGCCGCCCATCTCTTGCAGCGGATATGCAAAGCTTGTGTGCTCTAAGTTCCTCTATTGGAGCCTTGCTGGGCTTCTCTCTCAGCGGGGTTTTTGTTCACTTGATAGGCCCCAAGGTTTGCTCCGCTTTATCCCATTCCATAAACACGATTAACTCAATCAATTGTTATAAGTTATAGCATCTTTCTCCTTTCCTTGTAGGGGGTGTTTGGGTTGCTTACAATCCCATTTGGACTTGTGTTGTTGATCGGTCTGATTCTTGATGAACCCTACGAGCCAAACTTTGCTTACAGACAGGTATTGCATCGCTTAGCTCCTTCCAATCATTTTGTTCTTTTTACATGGCCTGATGTTTTCTTGTGGCCTCAGGTAAACCAGAAATTTCTTGATGCTAGCAAGGCTATGTGGACAACATTGAAATTGCCAGATGTATGGAGGCCGTGTCTGTATATGTACTTATCTTTTGCACTGAGCTTGAATATTGTTGAAGGAATGTTCTATTGGTACACAGATTCTGAGGGAGGGCCATCTTTTTCTGAGGTATGCATTTGTTTTTGGCCTGCTTAATTAATTATCTCTTCATTCATTAATTAATTCTCTCATATTGCCAGTTCAATGTTACTGAAAACTTCACATTCTATTGTGACTTTAATTTGAGATTTACAGAAAGGATTTAGGCATCAATACAATAGCCAAGAGTGATTATGAACCTAGGATATGGTACAAAGTAACTCCCTTGAAAAATTAGCAAAATAGGAGCTTTTAATATTCTTTTGGAATAGGAACTTCTCGTGGTTACTCATCTTTTGGAATGATGGGATAATTGCAAAAAAAAAACATATCTTGAGACATTCACTTTTTGTAAAACGTAGCCCTCGTCTTTGGTAATTGCAAAAAATGGCTTTTTTTTGTATTTTGTGGACATTTGTTTCAAAATGTTGATTTTAATTTGTTTTTGTACAATTGTGACAATTATGGATTTTTTGTTTTTTATGTTACTTATTTTTAATATTTGAAGGGTAAAATCATCATTTTGAAACAAATTTATACTAAGTGCAATACAAAGAAAAGTTCATGACACTTTTTTTTGCAATTATCAAAGAAGGGGGCTACGATTTGCAAAAAGTGAACACCTCACTATACTTTTTTGCAATTATCCCTGAAATGATTTCATAATATTCCATATTGCATAAAGTTGAATTTCATGTGGTCACTCCTCATTTCTTGGATGTGATTTCATATTCCATATTTGCATGATAGTATAGCTAATGCATATGGTTAGTGTCTTATTATTATATGATTGAGCATGTTATATGAAAAATTAAGTATACAAATTGTAAGTTTTTGGATGGCTTAAGAAAAACAAATCAATGAATTATATGGTATGGTATATGCAGGAGAGTGTTGGTTTTATATTCTCAATTGGATCCATAGGGTCTCTCTTAGGGGCAATACTGTATCAAAATGCTCTCAAGGATCATCCCTTCAGAAACATGCTCTTTTGGGCTCAGCTGCTTTTGGGTCTATCAGGAATGCTAGACCTCATCCTTGTTTTGAGGCTCAACCTGAAGCTTGGAATTCCAGATTACTTCTTTGTTGTAGTTGATGAGAGTGTTTTTCAACTGATCTCAAGGCTCAAATGGATGCCTCTTCTGGTTCTGAGCTCAAAGCTTTGTCCCTCGGGCATTGAAGGCACCTTCTTCGCCCTGCTCATGTCTATTGACAACTTTGGAGGCCTCTCCTCATCATGGGGCGGAGGACTGCTGCTCCATGTCCTCAAAGTGACCAGAACTCAATTTGACAATCTCTGGCTCGCCATTTTGATCAGGAATGTATTGAGAGTGTCTCCGTTGTGCCTCTTGTTTTTGGTGCCCAGAAGTGATCCAAACTCTTCAGTTATCCCAGCTGATAATACATTGAGTTCCAAGAAGGGTAATGAAGAGGATCCAGAAAATATTGAACTGGTACCTCTTGTTAAGGATGCTGCAGATGTTAGCTGATTCAATGCTCGAACCACAAGATTGTTCCGATGATGGAGAGCTCGAAGCTAGTGGGTCTGAACCAAGAACTATGTCCTGGATTGTCATAAGTGGATCTGTTCTTGCCAATAGTGAAATTTTTGTTAGTCACACGAGAATTGTTAAATGAGACAGAAAATATTACAACTTGTTTTAGTTGTTCAAAACACTCCAAATTTGTTTATAGCTAATACATGTTATATACTTGGATTAAATTAGAATTACAACCCACCAAGCATTCCTGTGAGTAATCAAGGTCTTTTTAGACTATTCATATCACTTCCAACCTTGAACTAACACTGTAATGTAAATGAAATCTGGATATCTGAAAAAAAAACGTATTGAAGTTGGAGATAGTTGAGTATAAAACACCGAGTTCACTGGATAAAATATCATAGCTAATTTGCTACAGACACACTTCGATCAAACAATACTTGTTTTCTTCAAACTCATGTGCAGGTGGAGATGGGGGACAAATTTTACATCATTCCAAAAGATACAGAGAATCTGGATAGTGACTGGCTTATTAGACATGCTTCATTCAACGCGCCAAATTCTTAAGGTGTTGAAAAGTCCGTTGTTTAATCCATTGCCGATCATGTGGCAAGTAAGCCCGGGCCGAGTGATCATAACTGCAAGGCATACGAACCAAACAGATAGTATTAGTTAATCATTCCACCAACAAAAACCAGGTCCATTTTAGGTATGTGATCCATTTTTCTTCCTTACTCCATACCAAAATAAGTGTAATTATTTGCAAAATTTAAGGATTTAAAATCTAGTGCCCGACTTTCTACCCTTCACCCAAGTGCTCTCATGTTCCCATTTCCCAACTTGCCATAGCTTCTGAAGGGTATCATTGGCAATTCATATCTAACAACTTACTAAAATGGAAACGAAACACTTATTTCGGGGTACTTGCTTTAAGAAAAAAAGAAGCTTATATTTTGGGATGTGAGGGTGAAATGTAGGATGCCCCATAGCCAAAAGCAAAATTAAAAAAACAATACAAATACATTCTTTCAGCAAGTTTGGTACAAAGCATACACAATCTGAATTTTGAGGTAGTAAGAAATACTTTCATCTACCATAAATATTGGAAATACCTTTGGGTTGATATATTCTTTTCTCTTTTTAGAATTATTTTGATTATATGTGATAGAAAGATCTTAGTTTCAACACAATAAATAGTAGAACAAACTAACATGAACAATCTGGGAAACAAACTACACATAAGGCTTCAGTGCATGCTGGCAAAATATCTAACTGAACAGATATTTAAAAGCTATCAAGTAGGAGATTATGGATGGGGATACTATCTCTAGACCTGTTCACCAGCTAGATTCTAAGAACTTCGGAAACGTGATGTGTACATATCATGTAGGAGTATGTACACATCACGTGTGAGAAGATACGTGAATGAGAGAGAGAAAGACATACACTAAGGCACTCAAGTCTGCAAGCCCATCAATGAAATTGTAGAGATCTGCAATGTCATAGGTGATGTTTCGAATAGCTGGGTTTAACTCCTTAAGTTTCCTTTCATAGAGTCCGCAGATACCTGCACAAAACCATAGCATATAATGAGCAAATAGTGGGGGTAAAAAAAAGGAAAGGTGATCCAATAATCTAATATCCTTCCAAATAAATCCAGTCACTACATTGGACGGAGAAAATTTATCTCTAAAATAAATAAACAAAAAAGAAGGAATAAGGGAAAAAGAAACAGCCTGACCAAATGGATTTCATAAGGAATTAAGGGTAAAGTATAAAACATACCATCGTTGAGATGATGATTATGATATGATCAGCCAAGTATGTCAACTCAAAATCAAGAGAGAGAGAGAGCTAAATTGCGTACCAGTACCACTAATACATACAAAACGTAATATTTTTACTTCCGTAAAAATTAACATCTGGTTTCTATCAAGATTTAAATATTTGAATAAGGCATGAAGGGGCATGTAAAAGCATTCCAGAGTTCACGTTCTTGCACAAGTCAAGGGACAGTTACTCTTTTATATAGGGGTTAAACTTATATGAACCCACACTTAGATAGAAAGATAGCAGCATTGTTCAAGAGAACAAAGGTCTGTACAGCATTAAGTAACTCTAACTGCATGACATTGCATGCCCAATGCAAGTAGTCCAGTAATTTAATGATATCCCATACAACAAAGAACTATTCAAAAAACTACATACGAGAACTTATATTCTATTAGGGAAAACACTCTTTGAGAGTTGAGAGCAAAAATAGCTCAGCTATTTTTGCTTTTCTTTAATTTTCTTTCTCAACTTCCAAAATAATCAAGTCTGTATTGAACATAACTAATTAAATATATTACACGAACTTACATTTTCAATAATATATTTCTAAATGAAAATTGCAAAAAGATTGTAAATGATAAATACCAATATTTAATCACCTTGACTGATCATTATATACCAAAATATCTAAAACATTAAATATAAGTAAAAACAATATATTTGTAATATTTTACTACTATTTGTCTATTTCAAGCTTGCTTTTAGCAATTCAGAGCTAAGGACAGCAAGGGCATATGATGGACTGCAAAGGAAGATTGACTACCAAGTAAAAGTGATGTCAGTTCAAGTAACCAAAACAATTGGAATTTTTTTGACATGTATCAGAATCTTAGTACCTAGAGGAAATATAAAAGTAACTAAATTAACCACCCTTAGAAAAGATGGTTGTCCTTGACAAAAACATAAATCATGAATAGAACAGTCAATTGACAAAAGCAGTATCACAACAGCATGGAAGCCCAGTTTAAGTGCAAGACAAATACAACCTATAGATGAGTGGAATGAGAAAGAGCAAACCAAAATATACTAGCAAATAAAAGAGACAAAATCCAATAAAAATTTGCAAAGAAAAGTTAAATTCAAGTGCAAAGATGTGCCCCGCTGAGATATGAGTGACTTGTGAGCAATACTTAAAGCTGAAGTGATTATAAGTCAAAAGATGGTTTCATATTCAGTATCATTAATGAGATACTTTACATGCTTTTTCACTCACAAACCATGTCCATGATAAATTCTAGTGTTTTCAATTGCAAGACACAACCTTGATGGGATCAAACAAATGCAGCACCAATTCCAAGGTGCAATACATAGTACCATTGTATACCAACATGTGCGCTGTCAAGTTCATTAACTAAGAACCAGAATCCAATCTCATGTTGAGGCTTCTCATGAGCTTTTATTCAATTGTCAACTTGCCATTCAGAAAATTGACAAGCCATTTCATAAATGTACAAAACATAAGCTAATTCAAAAACATACCATCCATCGCTTGACTAATTGAACCATAATCCATAAATGTCCTACTTGCTCTGTTCTGAGAAGTTTGCATCAGGATAATGGTATGCTTGTTAGCCTACAAATAATGATGGAAGAAACAGTCCATCAGAAAAATATACCATATCAAAGAGTAATAGTTTCCACAAAAGGATCTGCACATTAGTAATCAAGCAACAGAAATAAATATGAAATAATTCAACACACTTAAGATGGTTTCCCTAAGCATTCTACACTACAGTCCAGAACAAACCCAATAAGGTCACATACAATCCAAAATAAATATACCAGCGTAAGCTAATTCAAAAATAAAACATGAGATGAAACTGAAAGGAAAATCATGTGTAACACAACCAAAATACCAAGTGATTTCGAGATCAGGAAGGTTATAGTACCGAATCCATTGGAACTTTTATTTTATACATGAGAAAAATACGTTTTGTTATTAATAAACTAGGAGAGGGAACTGAAAGAAAAAAAAATCCATTAACATTAGTTATTCATCAAAGTTTCATTTCTTTAAGGCCCCAAACTAAGCGAGGATGAACAGCTCAGAAACGTAGAGCAAAACTGCATTCCTTTGCATCGGGTGCTTGAGGAGCTCATCTGATGCTTTCTCGAGTTATTGCTCAAGAGACAAGAAGAGCGCTGGCTTTGGCACCCTCTAAACTCCCGACCACTGGGTCATATGTCCGCCATCAAAAATAATATTTTTGTTTACTTCAAACTTAAATATAATTAAAATGTCTGAGAAGGCTGCTTCATCACAGTACATAAACAAGGGAGCTGACTCCATAATCTGTAGAGTGCTATGACGCCATGGTCTCTAATTTGTAATTTTTGAAAATGGTATGCAATCTATGCTACACTCAAATAGAGACAACCAAAAAATCCATTAGTCATAACTTATAAGAACAACTATATCAATTCAAACTGTATTTCCAATCACAGTTTCATATACAAAATTAACAATAAGCAATAAGGTTTTTTTAAAAAAAATCAGCTGCTAAATATGCCGAAGATGATCAAACCACAAATTACACCAATCGAATGACAGCAACTGTTAAAAAATTAAGATAACATAAAGCAAGCACATCAAAACTATGTAGCATCCAACCAGCAGAGTTCATAAGACTACTAAACTGTAGCTATGCCCTGGAAATTTGAGGACTTTTTTTTGTACAAAACTGAGCACCCCTAACGCCGAAGTACTCATGACTTATCTCTTGTCGGCAATATTTTCTCACCAACCAAACAGAGGTATGGAAAATCCAATTTAAAATTATATGATATCGAAACGGAACCCTAACTTTTGAGTAAAAATTAGAAGAAAAAGAAGCATGGAATGAATTGAAAGTGGGAAACGAAAGGAAATAGAAAATAAGAGGAATCGCGCTGGTAATTACCATTGTTGTTGCAGGGAAGCGATGAGGAGCTGATAGAGTGAAATCGGCCTAGCTTTTGCAGAGATTGATGCAAGGAAGAAAGAGAGGTAGAGAGAGACCGTTGGATCGGTTGGGTTCTATCGTTCGATGATCGGCTTCTTATAGCCGTTGGATTGGGAAGGACAAGAACAGAGCACGTGAGTTTGCTGTTTTTGGATGTTAAAGTCAAAGTCAAGTCAACCACTGAAATAGTTTAGTCCTGTATACCAACTTCCGAAAAGGTATTGAACTGAATTGGTTAATACTTGCTTTGTTGTAAATTAACTAAGGTAGACGCTCCTTAATAGATGTTAAAATCATGAACCAAAATATATGCTCAAAGACAGAGTGTTGCTTTTGTTTTTTTCTTTTTTATATCATTGATCTCCTTTCAACTGTAATGTCTAGGTTCTTATATACATGTGTTTGTGCTTAGTCATTTAATACTAATCAACACGTGTACAACCAAAGACAACCAAAGTATGATGGTGGCCACATAATACAAGTACACGTGTTCCATAACACCTACCCAATTATAGTTTAGCGAGACGTTTTCTTTAATATATATCATTATTTACTATTGATTTGAAAGGGTTTTATTTACATACAAGTAACCAATATTAATACTTTTTGCAGCTCTCTTGTTCTCTTCAGAGTATCGTAGCAACAATAGTTGTCGTTTGATTTCGAGGGGCTCATGCCTTGCTCTTATCCGCGTCTACAAGAATCGAAGGTTTGGACTCACGATTTTTAGGTTTTGTGCCGTCACTGTGAGGTGGTTATCAGGGTGCTGGCAGCGAATTAGTGGCGATCTCTTGTCAGGACCTTAAAGCGTGTCTACACGGACTGGGTGGGGGTTTTGGGAAGTTACCTCTTACTCGATTTTGGTTGGAACACTCTTCGATTTTCTACTCTCTTTGGATTGGAACACATCACTCGGTCGATCTAACGATAATTCAGGGTACCTGTTCAAACATACTCAAGAACTTTTTCTCCAACCTGACTATAAGGATTGTCATCAACATTACAAAGGGAGTTCGCAAGCAGCCTTATCACATTTAAAGAGGAATCTTATGGCATGAGGAAACAAATTGAGGTACATGTAAAGGCTTACTATGGAGTTCGCTATCTAATATGATTTTAAAGATCATCATAGATATCATAAAGGGAGTCCGAGATTGACCCAATCGATGATGTTTTTGAAATATTGTAGTATGTAAGAGCATTTGCAGTTATCAGTGGAAAGGAGGCTGAAACGCGCTGGCGGATTGCTTCAACCGGTGAATACGGCGATGAAGTTGCTGAAACGGAGGTGGAAGTGAGCAACGACGGTAAGATTACCGTCGACTGAAACCATTCAGCCTCACTTTTTGTTAATTTTTTTACATTAGCCTCACTTTTCAGTTTACTAGACTGCAAATGAATTTGTTTCTTTCAGGCTGAAAGAAGAGAGAAAAACATTTTTATCATTATTTTATTCTTTTTCCCTTTTCCTTTTAGTCTCAGCCAGGCTGAAGGACTGCAGTCCAAGTCTGAAAGAGAGGCTGAAAGCATTTGGATGAAAGAGAAATAATAAATAAAAAAAATAACTTTCAACCTCGTGCTAAGTTAACCAACAACGCTCTCAACCGATTGATAGATAAATATGAAAGAAATATAATAAAAACACCTTATTTTTCTTTCCGGCTCTTCCTTTCAACCTCTTGGACTTTAAATAAAAATCAACTAGCTAATATGAAAGTAGAACATATTAATATTATTATCTTATTCTATTAGCTTCTCATTTTCAATCACAACCAGGCTAAAAGGCTGCCATTACTAAAACTGGTCCAAATTGGTGGTCGGATACTGGGTGTTACTGTTGACATTTTCATAAAAGGTTTTATTTGAAATGATAGACTACAAGCTAATCTCATTTAAATGTAGGTTAGAGCCTATGTAGTACAGGTCCGATTTGCCAGCT
>JAYMSV010001462.1:0-12794 GCA_036897745.1 Erodium moschatum | reverse complement strand
GTCGTGGAGCTTGATCGGGTTTCTGGGGTTCTTTCTGGGGGAGGAGAAGAGGAGGGAGGAGAGGAGGTGGAAGAGCGGCGATGGGTTCTCTGTGATGAAGGAGGTCTTGAAGCTGCTCCTACCTCTCGCCATTGAAGGTTTTTGGATCTCTCTGCAAATGGGTCTTCTCTGGAACTGTGATTTTCTGGGAGAGGTTTCGTGGTTTCTCGATGAAGAAGACGAAGAAGAAACAGAGGATTTATGGTGTGACGAGTCTCTGTTCTAGTTGGTGATGGCCAAATGACTTAAACACCCTGAGTTTGTTGGAGATTCTAAGAGGATTTCACTGAAACGAAAGGATTTTTCGGTCAATAGACGGCGGGCTCATCAGCGCGCGGCCGTTATTTCTGTTGCGGGGTCGTTTTGGTTTCCCGGCAAAATGCAAGTACAGGTTTTCTAGCTGAATTACCGAAAGTAGCCTTCGGTTTTTTTTTCTAATTTAATAAATATGAATTATTGTTGTTTTAAATAAATATGAATTATTTTTTAATTGGAGTGTCTCCGTGCCTTCTTCTCCTCACTCCTCCACTGTCGATTCCAGACGCAACCTCTCCAGACCTTTTTAGTGAGCAGAGCAGCTAAGCTCGATCCAATCGAAGCCATGGCCGTCGTCTCCGATTTCATCGATTTCTTGAACGCTTCCCCAACTGCTTTCCATGCCGTTGGTAAAGACTTCTCATTGATTCGATTTGTTTTTCCATTCATCAGCTTTTTTGTTGTTTGATATCTCACTTACTCTCTTGGCCTCTAAACAGTGGGTTTAGGGTTCTATTTTTGAATTTGGGAACGGGGCTTGTGAAATGATTGGGATTTAATCAGTATGGTGTTATTTCAGAGGAAGCCAAGATGCGATTGCGGAGCGTTGGATACGAACAAGTCTATGAGAGGGACGACTGGAAATTGGAAGCTGGGAGGAAATACTTTTTCACCAGGAACTACTCTACGATTGTGGCTTTCGCCATTGGGAAAAGGTATGTTTCTGGGTTCATTTGTGGTACTGTTCACATGTTCTTTTGGGGCATCTCTTGAATTGCCTACCATTTGGTTGATTGATGGAAGTGGAAAGTTGAGATTATTGTGTTTGTAAAATGTTTTTGTTTCCATAGGAACACATGATGCAAAATTTACAATATTCTTGTTGTGTGGCTGATTTTGTGGGGTTTTGCTTAGATATGTTGCTGGAAATGGGTTTCATATAGTTGGTGCTCACACTGACAGTCCTTGTCTGAAGCTCAAGCCTGTTTCCAAGGTAAACCCTTAATGTTTTTACTGATTTTAAGTTGCTTAGTGACTGTTGGAAGGATAACTGATGTGTTTTGGGGGAATGGAACTGTATGCTTAGGTAGCTAAAGCTGGGTATTTGGAGGTTGGTGTTCAAACTTATGGAGGTGGTTTGTGGCATACATGGTTTGATCGTGACTTGACAGTTGCTGGACGGGTAATGGTCAAAGAAATGAAGGATGGTTGTGCTTCGTACTCTCACCGCCTCGTTAGGATTGAAGAGCCTATAATGCGGATCCCAACCCTTGCAATTCACTTAGACAGGTTCTTTTTGTAGATGCGTTTTCCTGCCATTTGTTAAGTTGCCAACTATTCAAATGGATTGCTGGTGCTTTTCTATTTAGCTTGTCATACATAGTCATGAATGCATATATTATTTTCTCGTCTTCGTTTGGACATACCGTGAAGTAATTTTAATTTATACATTGGCTCTCTCCTTGAACAGGGGTATCAACGATGGATTCAAGGTGAACACACAAAATCATCTTGTACCAGTCTTGGCTACATCGGTTAAGGTAAATTTTCAGATTCTATGGTTGTTGATCATACTTATGTACATTACACACCATAACTTTATAAAAGAGTTACAACTAAAGTGTTCGAGAACATACTCAGACCATATCGAGGTTTGGGGTAGGCTATCCATTTTACAATGCGGAAATCCTTTCTTGTAACAATCTAGATGAGTTCTTAATTTCTTATTTAGATGATCATGAACAGAGGTTGAATCCGCCCTTTTCTGCTTCTAGTAAAAAAAATATTGAGTGGGGTCAGCAAGTTGTGTGTATGCTAGAATCTGGTACACAATGACAGTGACAACAATTTATTACTTTTTATGAAATGGGCTGGAAGCTATTTAAGTAGCACATTTAGAGCTGTAAGATATGGAGTTTTTATTCAAGGAGTGGAGCAAATCTTGTCAAGTATGCATCTCATTATGTAGATTTAAGATTCTTTGCAGTTGCATAAAAAAGATTGGCATTTTGTAATTAGTGTTCAACTATAAGGACCCAAGCCATGTGTTGGGATGATTCAGATGAGTAGATAACTACAGCTATTCAAAAACTTTCTAATTCTAGACGGAAATCCAAAAATGTTTCTTCGAGTTCTATCAAAAATAGTGAAGTCCTGCAATGTGTATTACACAGCATTTGTAAGTGACTCTCAATTGATTTGTGATGGATACGAGAAATCTATATTCTACTAGATTATGGGTTCTAGATTGAATTACCTTAAAGGGTGATCTTTTCAGGACGTGAAATCATAATATGTATCAAATATCGGATGTGGTTTTTGTGACCTTAGACTGGAGTATGAAGCTTACTTATCCTTGTATATGGTTGAAAGTGCTTATATTCTACAGGCATCTATTGGACATGACAGGTTAAAAAGGAATTGTTAGATCTTGTGCACAGCTTTTCTGATTAAACTAATTCTTACAGGCAGAGTTGAATAAAGTCGCTGCCAAAAATGGTCCAGTTGAAAGTGGAGATCAGACCGATGGAAAGAAATCTAACTCAAAGCATCACATTCTTCTCCTTGAGGTTAATAATTTGCAATTTGAGAGTACCATTGATGCCTTTGCTTTTAGTTTCTGTTGTATTGCTCCTATCTGACCTCATGATTACATTTCTTATTATTGTAGCTGCTATCCAATAAGCTTGGGTGTCAACCAGATGATATAAGTGACTTTGAATTGCAAGCATGTGATACTCAACCAAGTATAGTAGGTGGTGTGATGAAGGAATTTGTTTTCTCAGGAAGGCTTGATAATCTCTGCATGTCATTTTGCTCTCTGAAGGTATGACCTATAAAAGAGTGCACTTGAGCTGCTTAAATTTGTGATGTTGTTTAGTCATTTCATGGACAGCTGCTAATACTTTTGTTTCCAGGCACTGATAGATGCTACATCTTCTGAAAGCAGTCTTGAAAGTGAGAGTGGTGTTAGAATGGTGGCATTGTTTGATCATGAGGAGGTTGGATCTAAGTCAGCACAAGGGGCTGGATCTCCTGCCATGTTAGATGCTCTATCACGAATCACTAATTCCTTCTGCTCAGATTCTAAGGTGCCTACTGCTCCATCTTATTTTTCGATTTCTTCCCTGCAATTAGAAGAGCTAGTTTTTCCTAGATGTATTCTTCGTCGGTAAATATTCTTTGCAATAAAGGCGTTATGAATTGTAATTCATATACATTTTTTTATGATGTTTGGTTTCCTTGCAGATGCTTCAAAAAGCAATCCAGAGGAGTTTTCTTGTATCTGCGGATATGGCGCATGCCCTACACCCTAACTATACAGTATGTTGTCTCATTAATTGATGATGGTTTGGTTCATTGGGTTAATATGTGTGTGGTACCTACCTTGTCAGGACAAACATGAAGAAAACCATCAACCCAAGTTGCACGGTGGACTTGTCATCAAACACAATGCCAACCAACGATACGCAACAAATGCAGTCACTTCCTTCATATTTAAGGAGATCGCTGTAAATCATAACCTTCCTGTCCAGGTATTAATTATCATTTGCATCAATATTTGAAGAACATAAAATGCAGTAAGAATTAGATACAATTGGAATTGGTGTGAAGAGATTATTGAACCTGTTGCAGGATTTTGTGGTTCGGAATGACATGCCATGTGGTTCTACCATTGGTCCAATAGTAGCAAGTGGTGTGGGGATCCGTACTGTTGACATAGGCGCCCCCCAACTGTCGATGCACAGCATCAGAGAAATGTGTGCTGTTGACGACGTGGAGCATGCATACCAGCATTTCAAGTCCTATTTCCAAGACTTCTCCCTTCTCGATGCTAAGGTGACCGTAGATGTTTGATGCCGTCATCTATAACATGGCAGTTGTCGTGTGTTTGTTGTATGTTCCAGCTTTACTCTGACTTGCTACGGATAAAACAATTAGCTTCCTTTGTTTTACTCTGACTTGGTACGGATCAGATAAAGAATGTGTGTGAGCAGATACTACTATCATCAAAATACTTAAAAGCAAGCAATGAAATTAAGGTGTGATTGCACCCTTTTAACCTTATTATAGCATGTAAGTAAGTCAATCCACAAAAATCCAATGGTTCATAGACGCATCCATTCTCAACTAAAAAAAAGGTTTTCGAATGAAAGGCCACAAGAACCCTACTCTGAAGAAGAGAGCGCCTTGTCAACCGCAGCTGTGACCTCTTTGTTGGCATCAAGGTTGGCATAATAATGAATGAAGTGCATTACAAATTTGTAACAAGTTAGCAATGAAAAATTTAACTCCAGCTTCTCTCATTGAACACAAACAATCACAAACAAATGGAGCATGTGGCAAAGTTATTCTCAGTCTCTCATTGACATAAAATTCAATTCTAGTACCTAAGTTAACTTTCATAAACAGCACACACAAAAGAAGGGGTGGGCATTGGGTGGTTAACCATCCGATTGACCCCTTCATGACCCCAACCCCATATTACCAGTTTGATATATTTTACAACCAGCTCCAACCCAAAGACCAATTCTTCACAGTAAAACCAGTCAGTTCACTGGTCGGTTAGTTAGTGATTTTAATCAATCAACCACTTTACAATTGGGTCTCAGATATAGGTCCGCATATATGGGCCCGCAACCGGTCCAAAACTGAATAATCAAACTTTTGGCTAACTAAAAAATCACATCACATAACAAATACATAAACTAACATACTTACCACTAAAAATACTTAATTGATCCCCTTTTAATATGAAAAAGACATGCCCTAAAACTAGTACCTCAAAAGTTACGACCATTACATAAGTTCGTCAAAATACAAGTATATTACATCTTCATCTTTTGTTCTTCACTTGATACTTCTCTCCAAACTTCAAAAAAAAACATGTGAACAAATGAACTTAAATAAGTGCAAACTACAGCACATACAAGCATACTTAATTATACAAATTCAACTTTGCAATCATACTTGATATACCTTTATAAATCATTAAAATATTTAAATCATACAACTTCATAATAAAGAATATTATTGTTATTTCATTGCCACATGTACAGTGTCGGTTGGTTGGTTTTTTATCGGTTTGAGGTTTGAAAAACCAGTAACCAACCATTAGGCGACCGGTTTGGCACTTCAACCACCAATAACTTAGCCGGAAGTTCCGGTTCCGGGTTTTTCGGTGGTGGTTCCAATTGATTGTGCTCGGTTTTACCGGTTTCAGGTTTTTTTGCCCACCCCTACACAAAAGTGTCCAGATATTTCACTTTGTTTCTTCTCCTGCATTTATCTCTACAGCTTGTTAACAAAGGTAAGCAAAAACACCAACACCAGATAACTCAGTCACAGAAAAGCAGATACATGACAAAGTACCAAACTTTTTTGATGTACAAGATTGATAACTTGATAAGTGAAACGAAATGAGCAAGGACCATTACATAAACTCATACGGGTAGTGCGACATGGAGAACTCAAAGCGAGACTGAGAATCTCCTTCATGAGATCAGATGATGCCACATCTTAGAGGTTCACCGAGGTCGCCAGTACACCAGGGTTCTTATCCTCTATAACCACGACTACGAAGCACAAGAGACTCTGCATTGACCTTGATAACCCTCCTCTAACTCATGCTTATGTGGAATTTTATTCGCTAATATGTTGAACGTTGATGTCAAAAAGACTTGCTCAAGTACAATCCAACAATGACCATTGAAGAAGAGAGTTGCTACCTACAGGAAAATTATGTTACTACCTCAAATTTCAAAAGTGATATGTTTCATTGAAATGTTTACTTTGATTTTTTTTTTTCTTGTAGCAATTTGATCATTTGAGTTTATCACTTTTGAAGTTGAGAGGTTAACATAATCATGTAATAAACATAACCATTTTCGAAGTTCCAAAAAAATAATGCAACTCTACAGTTCAGAATTACCGCATGCCCTTTCCTTTAATCTTTCAAGTTGATGCAGACCATTTGTAATGTAAGTGATTAAGATATGTAATTTTGATACAAACATCAAAATATGTTGGCATTGAAACAAAAGAGTTAATTGCAGAAAGCCCAGATAATCATCCACCTGAACTTTGAAAAGCCCTAAAAACCAACATTAACAAAAATTAAACCATCATTGTTTTACTCTTCTGATTTCTTCTTCTTTTTCTTTTTCTTTTCACTGACAGCCTGCACTTCCTCTGCATCTCCTTTGCTCTTCTTCTTTTTCTTCTTGGCAGTCCCATCTTGCTCAGCCTTGACAGCATCAGAGTCATCCGCAACTGCAGCCTCTTCCATCTCCTCGTCCAACTTTCTCTTCTCCTTTTTCTTCTTCTTCTCTTCAGTGGCATCTCCATTCACCACATCATCCACCTCAGCTTTTGATTTCTTCTTCTTGCTCTTCTTCACCGAAGCTGCAGGCGTCTCTGTGTCTGTGTCCATCGCTGCATCTGCAAAAATAAATGTATGTAAAAAACCCATGTATCAGAGATAGCATCATTTGAATGAACTTCATACAGTAATGGTAACGTAATGTAAATGAAAGATGCAGCCAGATTAAGCAGCAAATATCCATTATGATATAATTCAACTCATGCAGGTAATTCAAAAGCCAAAATTTGAATGACAACACCATTATATCTGTTAACTTATGCAGCAAGGTGTTGTGTGATAAAATGTATGTCTATGTTTTCTTCCTACCAAACCTGTGTACCCTAAAATTATAACTTCATGTGGAAGTAAGGAACGAGTACCTTTAGTTTGTGCACTTTCCATTGCAGATTTCATCACATCAATGTTCTTCCTTGGTGCAACTCCCTTGTCATAAAAGTCGAGACGCTCTTCAACTTGTTCACGTAGCTTTTCCCCAAAAGCAGTACTTCCAATTTCTGCAATGGAGAATTATACAACAAATTTAATATCAAATGAAATCATGTAATACCAGAATGCATATAACAGTCGCAAAACGGTATCAAAGAGATTATGAGCTAACCGGAAAAGCAATCAATGCGGGATGCAATTGAGCACTTGTTGGCCAGATAGCGAGCCATGCGGCCCTTGTTCCGAGCAGATGCACGGCCAATAAATGACGAGTGGAAAATTAGACCATACTTTGGGGTGTTTCCTTTGGTTTTCAATGCTCTGAGGATAACAGTGAATGAGCAAAATGAGATGCCATAACTTTTAGTAAAAAATTACAACAGTCATAGTTCCTTGTAAATAAAGAAGTAAAATCAATGTCTCAAAACGATGGGAAAAGTAAATGTTGAAGTTAAGTTCAAAGGCAGTAGAACTCATGTTCTTCATTTTAAAATCAGCATCTGTAAGTCTTCGAATAAAAGAACATTGCTAAAATTTGCCAAGTTCTTGCTTATGCAATAAAGCTACCCAAATCAAGTAGGTGAAAAGCATAAACCAAAATACCTAAAAAGGGCCTTCTCAGCGCCAAGAATCTGAAGTGTGGAAGAAGGGCACTTAGCCAGATTTGTAAGACTACCAGCATGAGAAATAAGTCGCGCGCCAACAACCTCCCCAATCAAGGAAGCCAGATTGGGTGCAATGTCATTCATCTTGGTAACCAGATAATCATAAAGCTTCCTCCTATACTCAGATAGGTCCATCACCCTCTGAGCAAATTGCTGGACATTAATTAAGTCAATCGGGGACAATTCCTGCCCTGCAAGATTAATTAAGTGTGAACAAACAATATTATAAGATTTAATACGCAATTATGTATGAGTTTTACCCATGGATGCTTTGGCAGCTTCTATGACCTCTTTTGCCTTGTCTTCATCACCCAGTATGTCTGTTAACTCGGAGAGTTGCTCTTCCCCCAACTCAGATCTGTCCTTAATGAACTTAGAAACTCTTGCATAGAGATAGTTATCATTAACAATCTTCACCAGCTCGGGGAAATGCCAGCCATACCATTCCCTATGGAAAAGTCATCAATTAAAAACACATACAAGAAATTTACGCATTGATATATAAAGAAAGCAAAGACCTTGATTACAAACCTGACTCTCATTGAGAAAGAGTTGATATCTTTATCAAGGGTATCAAGAAGAAAAATGGCTTGAATAACCATATTATCAACACGGTTGACATTGAACTTCACCTTAGCCCTGCTGTAGCTGTGAGCCAAACCAAGTTGTGCTTTCTCCAAGTCACCAGGCTATGGAACGAAGACAACAAATTAAATTAGAGCACACATTTATACCTTTTAAAACTTGCAAGCACACCATATAAATACATCAAAAAGTGTGTACAAAAGAATCCACACCTTGAGATCCTTAATGAACTTATCAATGTGCTGACGTACACCACGAAGAAGTTCACGAGTGAACTCTTCGTTTTTGCAAGGGATCTTAGTCTCTTCTGTTATCTGTGACCCAATCTTAGAATCCTCCACCCCCACAGTGAACTTCTTTTTGCCAACTTTTGGTAGATTCAGCTCCAAAAAGCTCCTCAATTCATCACTCATTTCCCCTGAACCCAATATAACCAACACAGATTAAACCAATACAACTTGATTCCCAAAAGAAATCTAGAATAAGAACTTAACACCCTCATTGAACCAGGGAGGAACTAATGTAATGAAGCTTCTAAACAAATGTTAATGCAAATTTAACTCTGCCAGCTTCATTTTAGTTTCTCGTCCTACACATTCACTCCAAAACAACAGACTGACCATTTTAAATCCTAAATGGAACGTATATTTTGGCAGCTCGGGGTGAATAGTCAAAACAATCACTATAACTAGCTTTAACAAAGCTACAGTATGTTAGGAGCACCATGAACACATACAGACCCAACTTGGGAATTTTTACAGAAATGGTTCTAAACATAAACCTTGTCCGAGCTCAGTCACTCAAATATGCAGACACAACAAGGAGCAAGAGCAGAGCCGTACCTTCGGAAACTGCGTTGACTTGTTTGAGAGCATCTTCGGCGTCGGCATACGGCTGAAAGGCGACGAGCTGGACCACCTTCCCGAACCGGTTCAAGTCTGAGACGGAGTTCCGTACCGCCTCGGTGTTTTGGCCGATTTCATCGAGGCCATGGGCATGAAACAGGGCGTATCCCGAAGACGTCTCGTGAAGAAGATACGTAGCCATTGGAGAAACAATGGCACTAAAGAGGCTCCCTTCAACGCCTGGACCGGAAAGAAGGGTGTCTTTTCTCAATCGGCGTTGGACAGAGAAGAAGAGGAGGCTTAGGGTTTTATTAGGGTTTCTGGGACTGAAAATATATTTATAAACAAACAAATGTGAACATCTCCGTTATGCCCTTATCTAATGGGTATTTGTACAATTACCTCAAGTCTTGTATGTGTTATTTACTTAGAGCCCTAACTGGTGCCCACTCAACTACAATGAAACTTGGAGTATTTCCAACCTATATTTTTGAGCCAAATGAACAATTCTATTCAATACTTAAGAGTAGAGTAAAGAAGAATAGATAATCATGTACCTAATCCTCCAATAACCGAGTTATAGTCAGTTTTGACGAAACGACTAAACGACAATGTAAAGAAAGCACCAATAAAATACAGAGAGATCAATCCCGGCTTGACCTGAAACCAACCAAAGATGCGTAGATGCAGTTGGAACCTCCCTTAAGGTTCAGGGTTTTGGGTTTAAGGTTTAGATGCAGTTGGAACCTCCCTTAAGGTTCACAAAAAGTTTGGATAAAGTGATTGGTTTAGACAGGGAACACAGTAACTGGTGGAGGAGGACAATTAATTAGAGCCAATCGTGATGAGGGCGAGACGTTTCTCCTCCTCGACATCTCACTTCCTTGTGTGTGCCTCATTTGACTTGGCAAGGCTGCGTAGCACACCTGCCTGATCGTGTGAGCCAACAAAGGCACCTGAAACCGAATATCGATCGACCTCGGCAGTGAGAACATGTGGTCCAGCAATGGCCACGACTGTGATGGTGTGGGAAGCTATCACGATGACGACGAGAATTACATCAACAGGTACATATGGATTACCTTTGGAGATACCCCATTCTTCAAATACAACGGCGCTGATACTTGAAGGCGTGAGGAAGAGAACCACTGCAACAGGTAGTCGCGAATCGCCTTTGGAGGTGTCACGTCCTTCAAAAACAACGACGTTGAGACTCGGAGGTGAAAGAGAAGTATGGTTGCTTATAAGAACAATACGATGAAGCACGCGAAGATTTTGTATGGTGGCATGACCCTGTACGGTGACGACTTCAACAACAGTAAGAGATGCATGGGGCAGCTAGGGTTGAGGGCTCTCAAACCCTAACAGAGCTTTGTTGTCTTTTAGTTACACATATTGTTATAAGATTGTGTACAATATTATATCCAATATATTAGTTTTTGTTTGATAAATAAAAAAAGAGGTTTTTTTAGCGAAATGAACAATTTTATTAAAATCACTAGTAACATGGAAAAGAATAGTGGGAAAGCGGACAATCGGGAAATAATCCTACACCTAATCCTCTAATTGTAACCGAGGTATAATCGATTATGTCTAAACGGGTAAATGTCAATGCAAAGAAAAGACTTATGGAAAGCATAGAAACCAATCTCGTGTTGCCTACTTGAGAGTTAGGTAGGACGTTGGTTGTTACCTCACATCCCGAGCCATACCTTCCTCGGTCCCTCTCGATGAGTGGGTGGGCCATACGGGTTTGGGGAACCCGAGGTGTGACGATGACTTAGGAAAGACATTGGGTGTCAGATACTGTCCCCTAGCAGGTATAGGCGAGAAGCCCTGAGGAACTTTCGGGGAAGGGCTGGATGGTAGAGCCTTTCAATCCTTATTGATTGGTTGACCAGTTTAACAACCCCATCTGCAGAAAGGGAGATGTCGAACCTTTGGACACCCGGCAAAGGTGTGTCACATTCATGAACCGCATGCCCAAACAACTATAATTGAAACAAAATAATGGTAATCGCTCATACTTCCCACACTGGCCGAGGAAGCTCCTTGAATCGTAAGATCATGGTGCGGTGTAGGGGAGTAGTTGTCCTGCCAAAACCAGACACGAGTTTTGCCTCCTCAACAAAGCCCCCAGTCGTCAGTCTGCACCTTTACGCAGCCCCAACGTGTTGCCAACCGTGGAACCAGCAGCCACCATCATCACCTTATTCATTTGGGGAAGTGACATCCCATCACTTGGCAGGTCATCGAGGATGAGAGGAGCATGGCCAAAACACCAAGGTTCATCACTCCATACCCGATCCATCGCCTCCTACGACGAGAAATATAACTGATACACCCTTGGAGCTAGGTCTTTGATTACCAAGCCAGCAGTCAAGGAACCCGATCCCTTTGTGACGATCTGAAGCATGACATCCATGTTGCACGACCCTTGAGCCTACATACGCCCCACCATCCGATATCAGAGGCAAATAGAAAGGTTTGATCTAGCAGTGTGTGAGGGACCTCGATGATGGTGTCCTCGTTCGGAAATAGGGAACATGTAGAAAAGGTCTCTTGAATATCATTAAGGTGTGGGGGCGGAGAGGTCGTAACCTTATGCGACATTCCTTGGTACGACCTTGTTAGCATATTTGGATGAGAAGTGATCAGAGAGCCTGGGGACCATACCGGCATCGAGCATGTTGCGAGGCCTCTATGGGTATCCTCCAGGGAGGGGGGTGGTGACATAACCCCCGAAACCATATGCGACTGTGAATCTGTCGGGGCGGAGGACGACATATGAGGCCGTCTCTTAATGGTTGGCTTACGTGGATGCTTGTTGCGACCAACGAGAGGATCCGAAGACAGAAACGTCCCTACATAGAAGACCGATATAATGGACTCATCTCGTGCCCCAAGGTCAGTTAGCGTGTCGCCAATGTCCAAAGAGACATAGGGTACGACGACTGGCATGACAGCAAGAATCATGCAATCGATGGCAGCGGCGAAGGGATCAGCGGAGGCATGGACTGCAACGTTATGACGTGATTTTGCCGTCCGAGACGCTCATTTTTGGCGGTTGACCTCATGAGAGGGCTGAGGCAAAAGAACTAGAGTTGTCGTGATCAGAGAGGGCGGTGGTAGAGGCGGAGACGATGACTGAGGGGGAACCCTAGAGGGTCCTTTAATAGCCTTTGTCACTCATAAGGTCTTGACGAACTCCATAGTGGGGCACGGGGGAAGCGCCAATGAGGAAGAGGCAGGGTGCAGAACCATGTGGTTGGTGGTCGACAACGGTATATCGTGGTTGGGAAGCAGGGACGGTGGGGTTAGTGGCATCATTAAGGCACAAAGAGGGAAGCTAGAGAGAGCTTTAGTTTTTTTTGTTGACGCGGGTAGTTGGACTTTATTTTTAAATATAAAAAATGATTAATAATTGAACGTTAATTACAAATCTTCAATTTTTCAATCCTCAATTGATTAGGCTCCTAGATATTAAGGCATTGTGCATTTTTTAGCATATAAATGAGACTTTGTTGATTGTAGTAGTGAAAAATAAAGACACATATATGGGATAAAATAAAAGGGTGAGACAAAATTCGACGA